>PVKC010040216.1:0-12291 GCA_004027635.1 Crocidura indochinensis | reverse complement strand
TCATGGGCACAGAGCCGAAACAGCTTGAAGCAGTATCTGGCTTTCTATCTGCCATCTTGTCCTCCTCAGGAAAGATGGAATGGTCAGCCCTGGACTGAAGACTCTTTTCAATATAAGCAGGATGCCCTTTCTCCTGAGGCGACTCCTGATCTTCCTGCTGAGACTCAGGGTGAGTGGCAATCTCCTGGTGGAAGAAAGAGGGCACCCATAGGAGCTGCTGTTCTCTTCCTGGGCCAAGTGAGCCAGGGAGAGAGCCAGGGAGTGCTCTACTGCACGTGTCAATTTTCCGTGTGTGACATGGAACAAACCTTCATCCCCATTGATGCCCATCTCAGCAGACACTCATGCTTACAGAGCCCTGCCCTCCCCCAGCAGAACATGTCTCAGGGCATTGACAGTCCCTGGGTGGACACAGTCAAGTGCCATCTCACTGCCCTGCACCTGTCTGAATGGGCCAGAGACATCCAGCCAGTGGGTTTCAGAGGTGTCTCTCACACCTCTTGTCATAAAGCCTGAAGCCCTTTCTGAAGTGCTCTGGAGGAAGGTAGCACTCTCCTGGCTGTTCACCGTGCTGCCAAGTCCCAAGTTTGTATCTTGGTCCTCCAGTGTGTGGTGTAAACTCTGACCAGGCTCAGGTTGGACCAGAAAGTTCCTCTCCCTCTCTCAAGCCCTCTCTGACTCCCCACTTCTTCCCCCCTCTCAATCTCCCTCCTCTCCCTCCTCTATTCCCTCCCCACTCCCCCTCCTTTCTCCTTCCCATTCTGTTCTCTCTCCAATCCCATACTGCTTCCTTGACTGAGTTAGATAAGAAGCTACATTGTGATCTTCCATCTCTCCATGTGTGGTTTCAGCAAAGTGAGCCAGTGATGCAAGGTACAGACCAGCAGCTGGATGAGGCTTGCAAGATGGCCTCTCCCCTAGTGCCCATTTCAGTGTCCTACCTGGCTCTCTCTGGACTCCTGCATCACTGCAGCTGCCCCTACCCTGTCCTGCCCTGGGCTGTCCCTGCCAAGGACCTTGCAGGTCCCGTCAGTTCTCAGACATCTGTGGCCTCTTAGCTCAGGCTCATCTGGGGTCAGGAAAGCCCTGGGAGAGCCTCAGGGCTCTTCAGTTAAGGAGGGTGCTGGCTGGCTGTCATCCCAGCTGCCACTCTCTTGTTCAGGGTGTTCACATCTCTGCTTTCTTCCAGAACCCTCACTGGGCCAAGTTCCTGGAGAAGAGCTATGGCCTGGGGTGAGTGCTCTGGACCCCATGCTTTTTGTCCCCCACTCAGATCTTGCTCTCTGGGACGCCCATTCTGGGAGCCCACACTCTGAGACTCCGTGCTTTAAGATACCCCACTTTGGGACCTGCTCTCTGGAATCCCTGCTCTGGGCCCCTGTGCATTCAGGGACTTGTGCACACTCCCTCACCGCCTCAGCATGGCTCCCTGGTATCCTCTAGGTCAGTCAAGAAGCTCTGGGAGCAGCAGACGGCTGTGACAGTGAGTGAAGAATCTCCTGCCTTCTACATCTCTGACTCAGCCTTTTCCTCCATGCCAGCCCCTTCCTTCTCCTTGGCCAGCCCATGGCTAGGTCCTGGGAAGCAGCTGCGCACGCACGTGCGCACACACACACACACACACACACACACACACACACACACACTGTGTGCATACACATCACATGTGCAACTGCACAATGCATAGTTTACATAATACATCATCACACACATGTGTAGGCCATGTGTTCATGCAATACTCAAACACATGTGTGCACACTCTCTTGCACACACATGCACACATACTCACAGACAGATGTGCTCAGGGCAGGCTGGTCCCTGTCCTCCCTTTGGAGCTGGTTTAGGGCTCAGGTGAAGCTGCCCTTGTGAGGTTGTGACAGGAGCTGGGCCAGTGGCCCCAGGAGGGGAAACAGGTAAGGAGGAGGTCATGGCCTGGGTTGGGAGGTGACTAGTAGACCCAGAACTACTGTGCCTCTAGGAAGGCAGAGGGAGTGGTTGGAGGTGTGGGCCATGATTCAGTGCAATGTAAGGCTGCAGAGACCCCAGGTGCCCCTCCTACTGTCCCCACTCTCTGTACCTGGGAACCCTATGTGCAGCATCCAGACAAGGGAACCTGTGTTCTTGGCTCCTCAGCTCAGAGAGGGGCAGCCAGGCTGGGCTGTGGGTGGGGCCCACTGACATCTCTGCTGCCTTAGGCTCTGGAGTCACCACATCCACCTCTTAACCTTGGATGTTAAGGTTGGATGTTGGATATTAAGGACATTGGAGTGTTCTGATGTGTGATGGGCAGGGCAGTGCATACCAGAGTATATGGCCTCCCTCTCTTGGCTTGTGGGCCACACCTGGCTGTGTTCAGGGTGGACTCCTGGCTCTGTACTCACTCATCACTCCTCATGGATCTCAGGGGATGTTATGGGGTCCCAGGGATTGAATCTAGGTGGGCCTTATGCAAGGTCAGTGCCCTCCCCGCTGTGCCATGGCTCCAGCCCTTCCTTCTCCCGGGGAGTGGCCCATGGCTATCTGAAAAGGTCCCAATGACCAGTTCAAGCCACGTGGCTACCCCTTTTCCCTGCAGAAGTTCCAGAATGAGTTCATCAGCCGGTGGAAAGCCTTGGAGCTGGATGTGCTGCTCTGCCCTGCCCCTGGCCCTGCCTTCAGCCTGTCTGGCCAGATTCCCATGGGTAAGGGGCCACACTCTGCCATTTCCCTCCCCTGGACCAGTGTGGCCCAGAGCCATCAAGGGGGTTGTCCTGACCTGGAACTCAGGCGGACAAGGTCTCAACATGTATGTGGGACATGTGGGGACATGTCCGAGTGCCAGAGAACAGTGTCCTGAGCCAGCCTTGACTCACCCCTAATGCTTCTGTCTGCTCTTCATGCCTCTATTGTTCCAAATCTCTCTTCAGCGTTCTACATCTTGTCTTCCTTCCCTTGCTCTCCTCTTCTTTAGATGCTTCTCCTCTATGCGTCTGATTCTACATTGACTCTACATGCTCTGGGAGCTGAGGAGACACCATGGCCCAGCCCCCGCCCCATCCACTGGCCTGAGGACCGGCCTCAATACTCCCTGCTTGTGCCCAAGAGTCCCAGGGTGGCATTTGCAGCTGCCTACTGGGAAGACAAGACTGAGAGGAAGTGGCTTTCAGTGCCCACCTTCTTGACACTCTGTGGGAACAGTTTCTAACACCCAGTGTGAGCTGAGCAGCGTTCCCTCCCCTCGAGTGGTTATTGCACTGTGGCTCCTCATGGTCCAGCTTTAAGGTAGCCTCTGTGCTGGCGCTTGGTGGTGTGGCCAGTGTCTCATTGTCTCCGAGTCCTCAGGGCCCTCTTAGCCATTGCTAGCTCCACACACAATCTCTCACTGGGGAGGCATCCCCAGGAGCTCCCCTCTCCAGAAAGCTACTGTGTACCGTCTCCCTCAGCCAGTGGTGACCTTTGCCCGTGTCCTGCCATGCACAGGTTGCTGAGTGACATACCTTCATCAGCATGGGCCATCACCAACTCTAGGGTTTCTTGGTTGCCGCCAAGTTTCCTGGGTCACCGAGAGCTGCAGTGGGTTTCCTCACCCTTCCGGGCAATTCTCAGGAGAGGAACAGATGGGCAAAGGTGCTGAACTCTGTAGGAAGCAGCCCCACTACTCTCTCCGGGCTGTTTCTGGAGGGTGACTAGGGGAAGGGGAATGTGTCTTGCCCAGCCCTGCCTGGTGGCTCTCAATTGGGCATTTCTTTTTGTTTGTTTTGTTTTTTTTGTTTGTTTTACTTGGGCCACACCCATTTGATGCTCAGGGGTTACTCCTGGCTAAGCACTCAGAAATTGCCCCTGGCTTGGGGGAACCATATGGGACATCGGGGGATCGAACTGCGGTCCTTCCTTGGCTAGCGCTTGCAAGGCAGACACCTTGCCTCTAGCACCACCTCACCGGCCCCTCAATTGGGCATTTCTCTGTGCCAGTCTGTGTCTTCCTTCAGTGCCCACTCACTGCATAGGCATCCCCACTGCTGTCTTTAAGGTCTCTCAGCTTTTCTCTAGTTGGCTGTTCCTTTACTTTCTGAATTTTAGGCCTTTTGTCTATTTTGGAAACTTTCTTTTCCAATAGTGTTTTTTGTTGAAGGTTTTGTCCAATCTGTGACTTGTTTTTCTTTTCATGCTCTTGACAGTGAGTCTTTTGAGGGAAATTCTTTTTTGGAAGGAAAATGGTTCTATTAAAACATGTTAGAGACTGTAGGGAGAGATCAAGATCTTTGTTAAGAAACATAGGCTTCTTTGGAGATCGCCTGCCAGGGGGATTTTACATTTGATCGAGATCTAGCTCATTGACGGTTTGGTGTTGAATCTAACCAGCCACTGCTCTGCTTCCAAGAGCTTATTCTTTTTAATTTCACACTGTATCTATTTTAGGGTAATGAAAAAAAAAACTACCTTAGGGGCCGGAGTGATAGCATAGTGGTAGGGCATTTGCTTTGCACGTGGCTTACCCAGGTCGGATGTGGGTTTGATTCCAGAATCATATGGGTATGATCTGAACTTGCTAGGAGCAATTCCTGAGGGCCACCATGTGTGGCCCAAAATAAAAAAAAAATTGCTTTCTTTATTTAAAGACCCTATGTGACATATATGCTCATAATATATCAGTTTCAAAACCAATCCCACCACCAATATAATATTCTCTCCACCATTGTCCCCTGTTTTCCACCCATTCTCAAGCCTACCTACCTCCTGGTAGGCACGAAATCATATATTTTATATTTATGTTTAAAATATTTATATTTTATATTGCTTGTTATTTAAGGTGATTTTGTCCAGTGAGGAACATGTTTGCAGGTTAGAGTTGGAGTTGAGCACTGTTTCTTGGAAAGATTTTTTTCTGTATTTTTTTGTCTTTGTTCTTTCAAAGGCCAGTCACTTTTTCACAACTCTATCTTTCTTACTCATTAACTCTATCTTTCATTACTCATTTCTTACTCATTCCAGGTCTTTTTTTTTTTGGCTTTTGGTTTTTGGTGTTTGGGCCACACCTGGTGACCCTCAGAGGTTACTCCGAGCTATGCACTCAAAAATCACTCCTGGCTTGGGGGACCATATGGGATGCCAGGGATCTAACCGAGGTCTGTCCTTGGTCAGCTATGTGAAAATCATTCACCCTACTATCACCCAGGCCCCTAATAGGTCTATTCTTTGGCCAATTCCATATTGCCTTCATGACTGTAGTGTCCTATTGGGTTTCAAATCAGAACTGTGTCAGGCCACCCACTTTGTTTTGTAGTTGTAGGTTCTCACTGCACAGGATTTTGATGGAGAATTCGTTGGCCAGTTGACCTCAAGTGATTTGTTGGGATCTGGTGTTTTCCTTGAGTTTATGAATCAAGTTGGGAATGAGGGGCATGTAATATTAATAATGATAAAAATAATCTGAAATGGGTTCGAATCCTGGTGCCCCATATGGTCCCCCGTGCCTGCCAGGAGCAATTTCTGAGCATGGAGCCAGGAGTAACCCCTGAGCACTGCCGGGTGTGACCCAAAAACAAAAAAAAAATCTGAAATGAAAATAATAAAATATTAATATATACAAAAATAATATATTATGTATCAATATATCATTAATCATATAATCATTAATTAATTGAAATTAATGTAATATACTATTATATACCATAACAAAATATTATACATGATCATATAATACAATATTAATTAATTATATACTTATTATCATATATTTAATATATTAATGATATAGTATGATTTTTTTTTTTTTGGTTTTTGGACCACACCCAGTGACGCTCAGGGGTTACTCCTGGCTATGCGCTCAGAAGTCGCTCCTGGCAGGCACGGGGGACCATATGGGAACCAGGGGATCGAACCGTGGTCCGTCCTAGGCTAGCGCAGGCAAGGCAGCAGGCACCTTACCTCCTGCGCCACCGCCCGGCTCCTGATATAGTATGATTTAATGATGAAAATAATAATGAATATAAATGATAACAATAAATTGATTCTCACCATTGCTTTTTATACACAGTCCCTTTCATAAAGGTTATAAATTCTGTTAGACTTATCCCTAATGACATGCTTTGATAGTGAACTATTATTAAATAGTGTTGAGCTCAAATTGTGCTTAAATGGTGTAATTAGGCCCAGATTGCACTTGGATTCCATTATTAAGTCCTGAATGTGCTTGGATAGTGTTATTATGCCCAGATTGTTTTTTGGATAGTGTCATTAAATCCAGATGACACTTGGCTTTTTTGCTGATTTTTATTAAAGCAATGGACTTTGGTACCCTGCAGCCTCAGCAGTTTGTTTTGGCTCTTGCACTCGTCTGTCCACTTTTCTCAAGATGGCCTGCTCACGGTCAGCCCAAAGCCAACCCAGGACTTTCCTCCTTCCTGCTCTGTCTCTTCCTGTGTTAGAAGTGACTTGGCACTATCCTTATTCTTACTTTGGACAAGTTTAGTGTCTTTCGCACCAGGGACTGTCCCTCTCACCTGCAGGAACAAGGCATGAGATCTTTCTGGGTTCCCAACTCCTCCCTGTGTCCTGGTGCCTTGCTCTGGAGGAAGTCTGGCCACCATCAGTGTTCCCCACACTGTGTTTTTATTGCCATGAGAAATGTTCTGGAACTCAGTGCTGTGCATCCACCCTCTGTGTCCTCCATATTTATTTGGGATTAAATTTCATGGGTTTGAGGGGAACACTTGGAGACTCAGGTCCTGGGTCTCTGAAGGCATAAAGGGCTGCATCACACTGTCCTTGGGACTGTGAAGCCTATAAACCAGCTGTGCCTGCCCAGTTGTGTTTTTTAGGGGGCTTCTCTGAAATCAACTTCTTGTCTCCAAGGAAGGGTCACCTGAGCCTGGTCACTTGGCAACAGAAGGCAGAGAGTAGTAGGGTGGGGTGGCAGCTTCTTAAATCTTATGAGATTGATCGTTCTAGGACTGAGCTCTTACATGTGTCTCTACAATGTGCTGGATTTTCCGGCTGGAACGGTCCCTGTGAGCACTGTGACAGAGGAGGACGAGGTGGAGCTGCAGCAGCAGTTCTGCGACTCTCAAGAAATACTTGAGGTGAGTCCCTGAGGAAAAGGTCTTTGAGGAGTGAGGGTCTGTGAGGATCTGGAAGTCCCCAGGAGCCAGGTGTCCCAGGAGCAAGGGCAGGTCTGGACAGACCTTAGAGGTCAGCAGGGGAGAGGGACTGGGATCCTGGGTAGCCCTCACCTTCCAGAACTGGTGGTTCACAGCATCACACTCTCAGAGTTCCAGAACCTTCTTTTCACAGTCAAGGAAGGTGAAATCTAAGAAACTCCTTTCCTCTTTGTTTATTGAATGACAGGCTCTAACTACAGTCATTTCTTTTTGTTGTTGTTGTTATTGATATGATATGGTTTTCTTTTTCTTTTTGGTTTAGACTATTTTAGTTTTTATTTTTTTCACTCATAAAAAGAACAACCCCCCCTTCACCAGTACAACATTCTCACTACCCATGCCCCCTCCCATCTTCCCAACCCTTGCCTGTATTTGAGACAGGCATTCTACTTCTCTATTTATCTCTCTCACTTATTAAAATTGTCATGACAGTTGTTAGTGTAGTTATTTCCCTAACTAAACCATACAGTCATTTTTTTTTTGGTTTTTGGGCCACACCCAGTGACGCTCAGGGGTTACTCCTGGCTATGTGCTCAGAAGTCGCTCCTGGCTTGGGGGACCATACGGGAAACCGGGGGATCGAACCGTGGTCCGTCCTAGGCTAGCGCAGGCAAGGCAGGCAGGCACCTTACCTCCAGTGCCACCGCCTGGCCCCCCATACAGTCATTTTTTAAACCACCATTTGGGGCCTGTTTCAACAGCTCTGCCCAATCCCTGACTATGTTTGGGGACTCACTTCCTGCTGGTCTCCTCAGACCTGTGTGATCTGTGGCCTAGGGATCAAGTGGGAGGTAAATAAGTCTTGGCAGGTACCACCCTCCTTTGCCTCAGAGCCAGGCCAAGCCAGCAGCTTGTGTCTCCAGTACATCATCTTCCCACAGAAGTGCTCCTGAGCCATAGAGAAACGTCTGTGTTTAAGGGTCTTGGGAGTGACCTGCAGGCTCTGGAACTGCATCAAGGCACATGGGGGGGAAGGGGGGGCAGTCCCAGAAACCTCATGGTGGCAGCCTCTGTCAGCAACTAGGGAAGCCTCCTGCCTTCTGCCAGATTGTAACACCAGAGTCATTCTTCTGTTTCTTCTGGTACAGAAACATATGGAGTGTGTAGATCTGATATAGAGAAGGCAGCAATGCCTAAAGACCTCAGACAACTTCTCACACATTCCACAAACAAACCTTAGCCCTCTCTGCGTACTCAGTCTCCTTGGGGAAACCAGCTCTATGCTGAGCTCCCATGGGAAGTGACTACCCTGTGCTGACTGGTGTTCACATTGGCCAGCTCAGAGCAGGAGGAGACTGGGCAATTCCAGGTTAACTTTTCCTGTGTCCATGAGGGTTCCACACTGCTGGTGATCAGGTGTGGTGCAGGAGAGGGTGAGCTAGGAAGGCATCTAAACCTGCTTAGAGCCTCCATTGCAAGGGTCCTGAGGTACCAACAGGCTGAAAGTAGCTAAAAGTCATATCACCTGCTGCTCTACTCAGAAACCAGAGACCGAAAATGATCTTTATGAAAAGCTTCTGGAGTAAATATGCCAGAAGCGATACCCAGATTGGAAAAACCAAATGGGAAATAAGCTCAGGCAAAGGTGGGGAGAAAAAGCCAGGTCAGAGAACGTGCAGGAGGGCAGCTCTGTAGGCAGGACAGTGCAGGGAGGTGCTGAGCCAATGTTGGGGCCCCTCTCTGGAGAAGCCGAGGCAGGAGTTGCCTCCTTCCCTCCCTGGGGTGGTCCCTGGCACAGGGTGACACTCATCCTGGGGTCCCCTGAGACAAGCAGCTGTGTTAACTCTTGCATGCAGGTGTTTGCCGGCGGTGTGGGGCTCCCAGTGTCTGTGCAGTGTGTGGCCTTGCCGTGGCAGGAGGAGAAAGCTCTGCGCCTCATGAAGGAAGTGGAGACATTGACCCGGGAGGCCACAGGCCTGGGGAGCCGGGCCTTTGCATCTGAGGGGTAAATCCTTCACAGCACTATCTAGGACCCCTTTAGGGGGATTTCTCCCAGCAGCCACTCCTTTTTCCTTTCCCTCACCCAGTTTATGTGACTGTATAGGGAGGTTGGACTTTGGAGGGGTAGGGAACAATGATCAAATAATGGCTAATAAACTGATGAAATCAAACTCCAGGGCCCTCTGAAATCATTTTGTTTGGATCATTTGTATCTTGGAGCTTCAGAGACTGGACCCCAAGTGCGAGCAGTCTCATGCTAGGGATGGGGGCTTTGAACCTTGTAGAACAGGGGAAGAACTGAGACACACACATCTGTGCTTCTGTGCTCTGTGTGTCTAATTCTGTGTCTCTGTACACCTGTGTGTTTGAGCATCTATGAGTCTACATGAGTATATCTATGTATCTTTGCTTGTTCAGAGCCAAGCCCAGCTGATCCTCCTCCTCTGTCCTCTATCAAATGCATGTCTTCACTCGAGGACAAATTCTCTCGAGAGGACATGTTCTCTCAAGTCCTGAACAATCTCCAATTAAAGTAGTGGCTCTGGCCAAGAGATACCAGAGAACAGCAACATGTCAGGGGCATCTTTTAGAATCTTCTAGCTTTTATAAGTAACATTTTTAAAGAATCAAAGAGCTAGCTGCTAATTTCCTATTAAGAACCTACTAACTTCCAGGTAATTGTATCTATTTAATTTCTTATTTAATCCTCACAACAACTTAAGAAAATGTATGGCTATTATCATAGTTACCACATCCCCCATTCTTCCTGTAACCTTACCTGCTAATAAGACCTGCCCATTTCTGAGAGGGGTGTTTGGTGGGTAACAAAAGGTTTTGCTTGAGGGGCAGGAGGGATTGCTGGATGAGAGGATGGGAAGAGATTGAGGAAGGGAGAAGCAGCAGGAGGAGAGATGGCTGAAAGAGGGTGGATGCAGGGCTAATGAGATTCAGAGTAAAAGGTTATGAGAGAAGCCACACCTGTTGGTTAGGGCCATGAATAAAGCTGATGTCCCTTGAAACTTGCCTGTGAATTTTCTCCCCACTGCTATCCTGAAGCTGCAGACTAGCCAGCTGGAGGGGGTTGCATACAAGTGGCCCGGGTTGGAGGAGAAAGACTTCTCACTATTCATTATCATCCAAAGGCTTTTTATTCTACCATATTCCCCATTCTTCCTGTAACCTTACCTGCTAATAAGACCTGCCTGTTTTCTGGAAGGGGTCTTTGGTGGGTAACAAAATGTTTTGCTTGAAGGGCAGTAGGGGAACTGAGTGAGAGGATTTAGAGGGGATTTGGAGAATGGATTGAGAGAGAAGCATGAGGAGGAGAGATGGCTGAAAGAGGCTGAATGCAGGGCTGAATAAGGATCCAGCATTAAAGGTTATGATAGGCCACACATGTTGGCCAGGGCTGAATAAAGCTGATGTCTCCAGAAACCTATCTGCGGAGGATTTTCTCACCGCTATCCTGAACTTGCAGACCTGCCGGCTGGAGGAGGTTGGAGACACGTGGTCTAGGCTAGAGGAGAAAGATCTCTCATCCCTCCATCTCTCCATCCACCTCCATCCAGACCTATCCAAAGGCTGTTATTCTACAAGCATCACTTTTTAACAGTTTGGGGGCAGCATAGAGAAGAAAAATTAGCACTCCATTGTTGTTCAAGTTTAAAATATTGAGTCCTAGGGTTGGGGTTGAGGTCTTTCTCGGTTCATCCCAGTGCTGGTAGTTCCTTTGCTAGTGGGCCTGTAGGTTGCAGATAACGTCAGAGAAATGATCCACAGGCAGTCAATTGAAGTTTCAGGACTTATTCAGCTTTATTTCATGGCCCTAGCCGACATATGCATTTTTCTCACATGGCTTTACAATAAGCCTTTATCCCAGCAGCTTTTTCTCTGCTCCCTCCATGATTCCTTGCTGCATCTGCCTCACTCTCCCTCCCCCACCTGGCAACCCCTTAATTATCCATTGAAGACCCCCTCCCAGTTGTGGATGGATCTGACCATTCAGGTGAGATTAACATATGAAATTGGGGCAGGGGTAACACTCCAATAAGAAAGTAGGACATCTGCACTGGGAGATGCAGGGCTCTTATATCTGCATCAGGACACCCACTCCCCACTACCCCGATGCACACCATAAGCACTGCCAGGAGTAACCCCAAGTCTGGTGCTAAAACTATCTCTGAAACACTACAGGGTGTGGTCCAAAAACTAAGGTCAGCAGAATATTAACCTGATCTTGCTCTACTGAAATACTCAGTGATCTAAAAATCTATGTTCCATGCTCCTGGCCTCCAGGAAGAGACGTCACAGCTTGTAGAGCACAAACACTCTGGGAGCCCCTGATAACTTCAATTTAACAGTGCACCCATTCCTCCATCACGAAGACCTCAGGGAACAAATGTCCTATGGAGTAAGTCAATGGCCAAGATAAAAACACTCATCCCTTGGCCTCTCCCCTTCAAATTCTGAGAAAGGGACACCTGCCCTTTAGGTTACTGTTCTGCTTACTTGTGCACAGAATTCCTTCTGGACCTTTCCATTTTTAGAGCAATAATGTAATTTGGCAATGTGAAAAAAAAATTTTTTTAAACCATTACCTAGACTCCCAGCAGTTGTTTTGGAAAGAGTGGGCTTTGTTCCTACTGCCCCGCTGCACACGTCACACGGCCATCGAGGACTGGGGACTGGCTGGGAAGTGAGGCCGACCGGAACTACTCAGCTGGGACTTCCGGGAAGGCCGGACGCGTTTTTAACGGGACCACTTCCGGGATGCACCGGAAGCTGCTCTGTCGTGGAAGCACCCATTGGTCAGCACGCCGAAAGAGGCGGTTCTGAGGCTCGCGCCAAAGACGTACCCGGAAGTTTAGCAGGAGGGACGCCCGTCGATTTCGTGCGTTGCCAGATAGTGGCGCTGTTGCCTCGAGCTTGGGAGCTCGTGCGCATGCGTGGAAGGAACTCCGAACCCTGGAAAGGGAGATGAGGCTCAGTTCTGGGATAGCCCAGGGAGCGGTGGGCGTGGCTAAGGTCACGTGCTATTTCGTAACTCACAGGGCGGAGACTCCAGCGGTTCCCGCGCTCCTTTGGCCTGCAGCGGGCGCGGCCTCTGGGATTTAGGCCTGCACTGTCTAGGTTGTCTCTTGACCTTGTCCCGGGGCTTCAGAGGGCTGGGAAATGTAGGTTTGCGTGCTCAGCAGGAGGCATGGAGTCCAGA
>PVKC010040215.1:0-12375 GCA_004027635.1 Crocidura indochinensis | reverse complement strand
CTGAATGAGATCAATTAAGGTTTTGTTAGCTGTAGAAAAGCATTCCAGAAGAAAGAATCTCTTGTCAACACTATGTTCACAAGCAGGATAGGGGCTGGATCTTCTAATTGTTTAACTATAAAAGAAAGTGATAGACTTCTTTGCTTTGGAGGATTGGCTAGAATCTGCATAATTTTCCTCCTAGGCCTTGTTCAGGTACCAGAGAGGAACCTTTATTCTGAATCAAATGTTGAAACATGTTGTCACAGGCTCTTCCCATTAGATCCTATAAGATCTTGAGGTGTCATCCCAAATGCTTAGGAATAAGTGACTAGAAAAGTATTTAAATTCAGATATTAATCTAACCAGCTCATGCTATAGAACAAATTTCAAAAAAAGTAAATAGGGGTTAAGGTTTTATACCTGGTAAAATATAGTAGCCTAATAATCTATATTTATTACGTAGACCATACATATGTATATGTATATATGTATGTATATATAGATATATACCTTGTCATATTTTTAGGAAAACTCATACATATTTAGATGGGGAAAGGTTATATATAGTTGAGGGAGCTACAATGTACATACATAGTCATACATCTTATGTATAGAAAGTAGTAAAGAAATACCATCGGGATTGTATCCTATAGCGTGGCCATGAGAAAAGTGACTATTGGTGGAGAGGGCTGCCTGGCTGTAATTCAGTTCTATCCAGTCAAAAGTCTAGTGTTTGTTTTTCAAATGTTTAAAGCTTTGTTTTTTCTCCATGGTTTACAAAATTGTCCATAATAGGGGACAGAGCAGTGGTGCAAGCAGTAGGGCATCTGCCTTGCATGTGCTAACCTAGGATGGACCATGGTTGGATCCCCTGGCATCCCATATGGTCTCCCAAACAAGGAGCAATTTCTGAGTACTTAGCCAGGAGTAACCCCTGAACATCACTGGGTGTGGTCCCAAAACAAACAAAAAATTGGTCATAATACAGTTGTTACAGGTATTTAATGTTCCAACACCAATCTAACAACCAATTAGATTGTCCCCAGTTACCCACTTATCCATTCCAGTTTGTTCCCTTAGTTTGCCAAAAATATAATTTACTTTATATGGCTTATTATAACATATGTCATGATGATATTCCTAAAGTCATTTAGTCTTTACTCAGCTATTAAGTGATAATTTGTGCCTTTTGCATTATTGTTTTTGCTCACTGAGCTTAGTAACTTTCCCCTATAAATTTCTATGCTCATCCTCGGCTGTTGGTATTGTGAAATTTGGAGATGTCCGATGGCCACATATGTGGCAGCTCCCTCTGTGAACTGGAGAACTGAGAAGGACTCAGCCAGGAAGTTTATATGCTGACAGAGTTGGGTTGGAGGAAGTGCTGTGTTTTCCAATAGGAAAGGGCTTTTGGCTGCCCCATCCAGAGAAGACTCCAGAGACTTGGTCCCAGAGAGAGGGCCTTCCTGAGTTTGCTTAGCTGTGTCAGATCTCCAAGACAGGTGATGTTCCTGGGCCATTTATTTGTCTTTAGATGTTGGGTGTGGATGGAGCACTAGGAATTCCAACAGGGTTGGAACTCCAACTGGGAATTCCAACTTCTCTGCTCCAATCCCAAGAAGGCTCCAGAGATCTGGGACTGGATAACAAGCCTACCTGGGTCGGACAGCCGTAACATCTTTCCAGGTCAGAATTTCTTGAGCATACAAAGGAATTTATGAAGGTTTATTTTTCTTCAGTCAAAACCAAATAAATATAAAAAGGCAATTTTCCCCTGAGAATAGTTGTCAAATGCCAGTTCTTAGTGCCAGTCTCAAGAGAAAGTTTTGCATTTTCTTAGTCTTAGGGAGTCCTAAGTATTCTCAGGGGTCGAAGGTTGTAAGACAGCAGATATAATTTTACCAAAGGCTATGATTACTATGATTAGGTCACAGTGGGAAGAAATGCTTGTATAAATGCTATTATCTGACATATATGAAAAACTACAGTCATGAGATAAAGTGTGTAAGTTTTTTATTCAGTCAGCTGTATCTTTGTGAAATTAGTTGAATTTTCCATAGTAGTTTTTTCTCATTACTATATAGCAATCTCTTGACTGTTTCACAATTTAATGTCTTCTACTGTTAGTGGGTTTATGGATCGCTCAGTTTTGCTACTTTAAAAGTCAGTATGTAATGTAATTTAGTCGCATATACAGGGCATAAAGCAATAATTGTGGAGGCTATTTTCATTCATAAGATTTATCTCTTTTATTGATGGGACATATCTTAAATTAGCACTTTTAATGATAAATAAGAAAATTCCTTATCTATGTGAACAATAGAAAACCCTGTGACTAAAGATGCTAATGGGTTGCCCTGCCTTAAATTTCTAAAGGGAAAACTATTCTTTGCAGAGTTTACATATTTTACAATTCTGACATTATTGAAAGTAGAAATAATAAACCTCTTTTCCATTGTTCTGTTTTGTTTTAGTTTTGTTTCTGTTCATGGGTCCTACTTGATGGTGGTTGGGGATTATTCCTTGTCTCAGGGACAACCCTGGCTCAAAGGTAATCTATGTGCCAGGGGTCAAATTCAAGTTGTGTTTATACAAAGCATGAACCTTATCTAATATGCTCTCTCCATCACTCCTTTTTCCATTCTAAAAGTAAGAAATTCTACCAATCAAAAAAAAAACTATGCAAATTTAACAGCAGTAGTACATTAAACAACTAAATTAATTTGACATTTTTCAAAGGCTTGAATTTCAAAGGGTTACTATTATGTGTAACAGAGAAAAGTGACAAAGCTATTTAAATCACCCACTGTAGAATGTCATATTAAATGCTTTCAAGAACAGTTTTCAAGACACAGAAGTTAAAAGTCACTATTCTGGAAATATTTCTACACTCAAATTTATCTTACCAGACTGACCAGCTGCTGTATGGTAGATTACTTCTAGGAAAATGAATAATAATAAAAAGATCAAAGGTTTATGACAACAAAGCATTATCTCCCAGAACACTAGAAATTTTTATCATTGTAATGTTTTTCTCTATTAATATAGTTAAGGGAGTAAAACTTATCTGCAATCAATTATTACAGGTTACTGTAATAATAATTACTGTAAAAATCTATCTTCTAAAATATGCAATAAGCTTATTAATAGCTGCATTGACAATATTCCTTGGGGTGTTACTGCTGGATGATGCTCAGTTTTTGAATAATCTATTATTACTTTATTATTGTTCCTTTTTATTTGTGTCTTATTCTTTTACTCACGAATTCTAATGCTATAAACTTACACTAAAAGGTAGAAGTGTTTCTACCAGTGTCTTACTTCTGTCTCAAGCTCACTAACTGATCTTCTATAATTTTGTGACAGTAATCAGTATTTTTCTATTTAATAGCATATTGATACTATTTGTTATCAGCATGTGTCGATATCATAAAACTGACTTGTATGTAAAGATAATTCTCATTGTTGTAGCAAATAATTCCAATATTTTTTTAATTTGCACAGTAGTTTTTGGTATTGTTTGTTTTTTGTTTTTTGCTTCTTACATGATTTCTCTGGTCTTCTCAGTCAAGATGACCCAGTAGAATGGCCCAACTGGGAACCTCATTGCATTCATCTTTCCCTGCATCCAACCAACAAAAATCTATCAATCCAGAATTGCCTGACTCACTATTGTAGACATTTTATGGGTGAGAACAGATCCCATGCTAAAGATAAATGGAGTGGCAAATATAATCCCAGTAGCAATACTTAAAGAGATAGGGAATGGAGAATACAATTCCAGTAGAAATACGATTCTAGTAGGAGCACCAATTTTCTAATTTGAGCTCCATGTTCAAAATGATGAGTTTGTTAAAAGCATGTAATTATGAAGTGTTCCTTATAATACCATTCCTCCATGTCTATATCTAATAGTGATATTAGTCATCATCTTATTTTCTTACAATAACCAAAGGATGATCACAGTAAGAAATATGGTGCTATCAATGCTTAATTCATGGCACACAGTGATGCTGATATTTTATTAAATTAACAAATGGTTCTTCATTAGAGAGATAATAAATTATGCTAAATCTCTTGGGGGAAAGAATTGAGGGATGGACAAGAGAATGTTGTTGGCTTTCATGGGGTTTACTTCTAGTTCTATCTTAGGGGATTATTCTTATCAGTGCTTATGGTATAGGGGATTGAACACAAGCCATTCATGTGAAGATAAGAATCTTACCCTCTGTACCATTTTTCAAGCCCACTATGTTAAATCTTAAGCCAGCATATATTTTAAAAAGTTCCTGTGCTAGAGTCACAGCAAT
This sequence comes from Crocidura indochinensis, assembly GCA_004027635.1. Classification (NCBI taxonomy): domain Eukaryota; kingdom Metazoa; phylum Chordata; class Mammalia; order Eulipotyphla; family Soricidae; genus Crocidura; species Crocidura indochinensis. The sequence continues at coordinate 8,083 of PVKC010040215.1, read as the reverse complement.
AAAGACCTGCTGATAATCCCAGGTTTCTGTTTCAATATTTTGGTAGCAACTGGGAAGTGTGTCTTTTATATATTTTAACTTAAAAAAGTTAGATATATTCAAAGTTGTTCACGACTGAGCTTCAGTCATACAGTGTACACCTCCATCAGTATTTCTTACCATCAATATCCCTAGCTTCCCTCCTGCTCCCCACCAGCCTGTAGCAGACATTGCGCTTTCTCTTGCTCTCTTTCTCTCTCTACCCCCATTTCTCTCTCCCTCTACTTTTTCCTTTTAGACACTGTGGTTTGCAATACTGTTACCAAAGAAGTATTTTGGGTATCACTTTACCTCTTTCAACACCTACTTCCTTTCGAGAGTGATCATTTCCTACAATTATTGTCTTAACAGTGTCTTTTCTTTTTTTTGTTTGTTTGTTTTTTGTTTTTGGGTCACACCCGGCAGTGCTCAGGGGTTACTCCTGGCTCCATGCTCAGAAATTGCTCCTGGCAGGCACGGGGGACCATATGGGGTACCGAGATTCGAACCGATGACCTTTTGCATGAAAGGCAAATGCCTTACCTCCATGCTATCTCCCGGGCCCCAACAGTGTCTTTTCTGACCTAACTTTTCTTCCTCAATATTGGAGATCTTTCTACTAAGAACTAGTTCTGCTGGCTTTATTTTCTATTGTCATTAACAGTCTTTCTCACTTACTGTGTTTATTTATATCTTTCAAATTGGCACAATCATTCTAATCTATCCCTCTCCCTTTGACCTATTTCATTGAGCATAATACCATCCTTGTCCATCCATGTATAAGCAAATTTCATTACTTCATTTTTCCTAACAGCTCTGTAGTATTCCATTACTTGATTATCATAATTTCTTTATCTGTTCTTGGGCACTTGGGTCATTTTCAGATTCTGGTTATGGCGAATATTCAGCCTCTTGTTTAGGAATAATAACTGTCCAGGGATATTAAAGAAACTCACAAGGAGGCTTTGCTAAAAAGGCAGACATCTCATGACTTTCTTTTGTGCCCTTAGTAGAAAATGAATCTATCTGAAGAACATAAAACTGGATAATCCCATCTTTCCCCAAATTAGCTAGAGTTCCAATATGCAAATTGCCTCGAGCTTTATTTGAGAGAAAAATAAAAATTTTATACAGAGGCAGATGATATCACGGTTAACTGCTTCTCAAGTTTGAGGATAACCAAATTTAGATTTCTGGGTTCCATACCTTGGAGCTGCTGGTTACATGTTTTATACACATTTTATAACTGTACAGTTTTATAACTGTAGAGCTACCCCTCTCCTTTGCATTTTTGAATAGGCTGCTCAGACCCACTCCTCTTAACATGGTGGTCTAGAACCACAACTGAGCACACTACTCGATGCTGTCTGACTCGATGAGTCATCAATGTTCTCTCCCTTGCTTATCTTCTGCAAACGATCCCAAATACCTGTTTTCTGAGCCCACCATGTTCATGCCAGATGTTCAGACTTTTGTACTTTCTAGTGTTCTTTTCATTGACCTGATCATCTCAGTTTGTACCCTACTGCCTTCAGGTGTTTCCTTCTTTTTTTCTTATTTCTGAGTGTGTGTGTGTGTGTGTGTGTGTGTGTGTGTGTGTGTGTGTGTGTGTGTGTTAAGATAGGTTTATTGAAGCTTTTCATTTTTATTTATATTTTGGGTTGTTTTTTGGGTCACATCTAGCAGCACTAGAGGGTTACTCCTGGCTGTGTACTCAGAAATTGCTCCTGGTCCAGGGAACCATATGGGATGCCAGGGATCAAGCATAGGTCTGTAATGGGTCAGCCTTGTGCAAGGCAAACACCATACTACTGTACTACCACTCTGGCCCTTAAAGTTTATTTTTTTAAATAAAAGGGGAGAGAAAGAGAGTATATATCCAAGATAGAACACAGGCTTCTCCAAATTGGAAATATGCAAAGAAACATAGAGACTAGCAAGTAAGATATGTATTCAAGTGAGAACATGGGCTTGAAGAGCAAACTTCAGGTGTTCCCTTCTTAGGAACATTTCTTTCCTGACAAGATAGTTTAAAATTTTGCCTCAGTTAGTCCACATTCCCCTTCCCTGCTTTGATTCCTCTGCCTTACAACTTCTAATACATGAAAGTAATTTTACATTGATTGCTTTCTTTATGGCTGGCATGAAGATGGACTTATATTTAGAGGTATCCTATAAAATATTTGTTAAAGGAAAAATGGGGAGAGCAATGAGGGACAGAATAGTGAGCTAACCTTGTTCAATCTAAGCTTCTGGCATCAAAGTAACATGCACACAAGCAGTTCGCTATGTGATTCCTTTGCAGTGTCTCTGCTTCTTTGAATAATTTTGAATTTCTTTAGATTGCTGATTTTCTATACGTTCTGTGGCTATCGTTATCTTCAGTCTGGCTTCAGAGAGATTCCTGCAGCAGTAACAGTCCCACAGGAAAAGCAGGCACTTCAGATTATAAAGGGCGTGGTTTCAGATGCCAATTGTTTTCCTTTTTATGCTGCTGTTATTGGGCTCTTGAATCATCTGACTTGAACTGCTTGAACCAGGCCCTTCTTCTCCTTTCTCTTTGTCATGTTTGCTGTCACAGAGTAGCAAATGTGAGGAAAGACATAAAGAGAACATTGTACCCTAGGACAGGGGTACATAGAAATTTTCATTTGAAGCCTTTTCATTTCAGGGAAGTTGGATGCCTTGAAAACACAGCAATATTCTAATGGTTCAAAATGAAAACAAAAATCACCATAGTTCTGTTTAAATATGTAGTATAAATCTGTAGCATTTTACTACCAAAGTGATTCCATTCCTTATTTCTTACAGGAATCCAGCCATAAGTTTGTTACTGTATCTTTAAGGGGTGATGATATCACTTATGAAATGCATCCCTGTAACTGCAAATGGAGGGCAGTTGGGACTGGGATTTTTATAGCAAGAGCCTGGAGGTTGGGGAGACTTGAGGAGAGCCAGGGAGAGCTTGCTTGTGTGGAGAGCTCCGGATGGAGGGCAGCTGGTCTCCTGCTAGCAGTGAATTAAGTCCAGAGAGCCTGCCTCCTGCTTGCAGAACTGTCTGCTAAGTCAAATTTCTGAACTTCTGCTGTACCTGTTGCTCCTGTGGTCCAGGACTATGTGGTGTCTCCTACTCCAGACCCCTGCACTCTATGTCTCCCGTTTCCTGCCCACCCCTGCCTTGCTCTATGTCAGGCAAATTGGTTCTCTATCTTTCTCTATCTCTCTGTCTCTCTCTTTCACACACATATTAACGATTACATTTTATTGCAATTCATGGCATTGAAATTCCTTTTTGATTGTGTTGTGTAATACTCTTTTTTTAGTGGGGAATATTTCTTATGCCCCATAAGAAACTCAATAAAAACATTTATTTGTAAAACTACATATGGTCAGAGACTTTAGAAATGGACAGCTTACTGACTTACTATTCACATAATCTGAAGCAATTGTGTGCTCAACTCTGTGGTTGTATTAACAGTGGTAGTATTAATAATTACAATTTTTGAAAATAGGATACCATTATCCAACTGGAGTCCTTTTTTATAGCAGGAGATGGTGTTAGCTTATGAAATGAAAAAGAGCAAAATGAGACAAGCGTTTGCATTCCATGACTCATCTGACCAACCTAAATAAAGTAAAATCATGGTTGCTTAATATTATTTCGTTTCTCATTTTTGATAAGAAAATCCAATGTTTCAAGTTTTTTTCCTGTTGGATACAAAGAAATTAGAAAACAATCTCATATTGTTAAACTTGAAAGTATTTCCAATTTAATTTATAGCATGTCTGATCTTTATTGCCTATAACCATACTTGCATACATATATATATACACACACCTATTTTCAATTGCCTAGAATATTGGAGTATCTACCATGTATCATATTTTCTGTTGCAAAGCTCTCTAAAATTTGTAGAATATCTATGGGGATGTGGTGTCTTTTTATCCCTGCTTGTGGATCATGTAACTCACTGCAATGCTCTTTTTAAGTACAGGGTGAGTGACAAATTATGCTCATCTTTTAAAATTCCTGGTCTGGGGTAGGAACAAGGATAAGGAAGGTCTAGTAGATACCTGTGGGTGTTTCTTGTTTGTTTGTTTGTTTGTTTTTTATAAATGTAATGAAGATACTAAAGAAATCTTGCTTCAGGAAAGTTTTGTTTGATTATTTAGTTATCTCATCAACAACCTGATTTCTCTAATTTGGTGTGTTTCCTTTCCAGGATGTCAACTTTTTCTGAAATTAACTTTTGCTATAGCACAAGATGGCTCTAAGCAGAAAACAAAAAAAAATTGTAATTTAAGTAGCTTGAGATGAGCAATTATGGGATTATTGGGACCACCAAAATTGACTCACTATTTAATCTACCCTTTCCCTGGAGTTCATTGTTATACCACTGTAACACACCACTGTTACTAATTGTGATAGATTACAAAAATTACTTATATGAACCAATGTCTATTTGGAAATCTCTGTTCAACTGACATTTCTTAGGAAGTTTTTAATAGTTCAAGTTCCTTTCATTCTTCTGTTTCAGAGTTGTACTTTGGAATCAATGGAATAAAATATAAAAGAAAGGTGATCATCTGAAACTAGATAATATAGGATTCAAAATGATAGATTACTTCATTTTTCCCTTTAAGTATCATTGATTCACTTATTAAAAACAAGTTCCCTTTTTTGTTATTTATTTATTTGAGTGGTTAAAAACATGTTCATACTTGGGTGTCGGTCATAAAATGTACAATCCCTTTCATCAGTGCAATTTGAGCTAGTCTTATTCCTGAGATACACGAGTAAGGCTATATCAAACAGTGTAACTCCATCACATAAAATTATTGTGTTAACTTTATAGTAATGACTACTTTCTTTTCTGTGTATTAATAACCTTGATTATCAATTATTAAGTGCTCATTTTGTGCCAGTATTTGACAGGTTCACTAAATATCTACAGATATACTTTGACACAGATATTAGCTATTAGTTATAGTTTACTAGTAAGAAAACTGAGATACTGAAATTTATTACTTTATTCAGTGTGTTTATAAAACATCTGAATATAGATGGTCTTTTTGTGACACTGAACTATTAACAGTAAATATATATAAGGAAATAAAAATGGGCATAAAATACAGCTACCTGATTATATCACATAAGAATTAATTAAATACACTTTTGAAATGATTCTTTGGGATTTTTAATATTTTATTTGGTCCACAAGTTAATAAAACATTTAAGATGCTTGTCTTGAACTCAGTCACTCTAAATTTTATCACTGGCACCACATATTCCCTACCCCTTAGCCTCACCAAGAGTGATCAGTGAGCCGAAAGTAATCTTTGAGAATCATCAGGTATGTCCCAAAAAACAAATATAAGTAAATAATTATCTTGAAATAACCTTTCATCATAACATTATCTAACTTCTATTCATGTATAGCTATAACTTAACATCTCTATCTACTAATAAATAAAAGTAAAATTTTGAGTTTATAAATATAAATTCTAACAGTAAAAATATTTTCCCCATACTTTTACTAAGATAATGTATACAAAAGTTTCTATGTTATTTATTTTCACCATTTTCTCCAGGAATACATAACCTTGTTATATAGTACTACTGTCCATTCTACCCAAATGAACTTCCTTTAAAAGAGGGAAGAATTGAAGCTTTTATCATCAAAGTGATAGGAAAATTACAAAATAAAGTTGAAAATATAATTAGTGATCTCAGAAACAGAAAACTAAGATTAAATAGTTGGCCCTCGTAAGTGGCATAGTAAGGAATCAAACACAAGCTTAACTGACTCCAAACTTAACTGTACTTGTTCCTTTCTTCCTGCGATAAAATATTCCATTCCTGCTCTGCCTACAGATCTTCATACACCCACTTAAATGCTTACAGGATAATTTTGAAGGAGAATTTAAAAGACCAAGAGGCCTACTCTCTCACCCACAGTGGCAGGTGTATTTTTAAATTGAGTTTTTTAGAAGAGCCTGAGGCAAGGATTTGGATGCTTGCTACTAATTTTACCTTGTTGGGTGCCAATCTGTTTAAACCACGTGTTGTTTTTTATCAAGGGAAATATTTTTGGTCAGCTAACATTCTTTCAGCAATTATGTACTGATATATTACTATGGGTGGACACAGCTAAGATGAGAACCAAATTTGAAACTTTTGTCTTCCTAGGGAATTTGAGTTTTCAAGGAAAGACTAACCTTGCTTTCTGACAATGTCAGTAGGTCAGCCCCCTCCTCCCTGCCAATTCAATCTTTCTGCAAGTCAATTTGCCGATATTTTAAAAAATGTAAATATATACTATTATAGTTTAAAATTGAACACTTCTTCCACATGCTTTTGTTGAAGTTAGAATTTTTCAGAATGTGACTATATTTGGAGATTTGTACTCATTAAAGAGGTTAATTAAGTTGAGTTCTTAGTGTGAGTTTAAGGACTCACTATGACTAGTGTCCTTATAAGAGGAAATTTGACAAATACAAAGGGAAGATTATTTGAAGATACTAGGAGAAGTAATAGACAAATATATAAATAAGTCAGTAAGTATATATAAGTAAAAAAAAAAGTTCATCTATAAGTAAAGATTTACATCTATAAGTAAAGTAGGTTCTTTAGGAAAATTGAGCCCTCAGCTGACCTAGAACTGACCTTGGTTTAATCCCCAGTGTCCCATACGGTCCCCCAAGCCAGGAGCAATTTTTGAGCACATAGTCAGGAGTAATCCCTGAGTGTCACTGGGTGTGCCCTCCCCCAAATAAATAAATAAGAAATGTTTTCCCTGTTGCATACCTTGATCTAAGACATCTAATCTCCAGCATTGTGAGAAAATTAGTTCTAATTGTTTAAATCATACAGTTTGTGGCACTTGATTATTTATGACAAGAAAATGTATCTGCTTTTCAACCCATTATTTCCTTTTCCATTGGTCTACGCCAAACACTGCTCATAATTATTCAAAATGCCTCATTCTGTTGTGGACCCATTCTAAATGTTTGCTTTTCTTCTTCATCCCAAATGTGTGACCCTTGTTATTGTTTTCCTACAAGCAAAATAGCTAAAAATCTGATGGATGTTTTGTTCTTGTTTCTGAGACTGTGACAAATATGTACCTGAATAATGACATCTTAAAAGGGAATGAATAATGTGGTTGGTAACATTCCCCCAGCAATATTGATTCACAAAAACCAATCCTGGTACCAGTAATGGGCTGTTCATTAAGACTAAATTATCTGAGCACAGGTAGATATTTCTGAAGTACTTAAATTTCTACTAGTACATCTACCAAGTTCTTTAAGTAGATCTGAGGCTAAGGAAAGAAAAATCTCTTCCTGAGGAAGTCAATGAGAAAAGAATCACTCTTAAAGATGTCTATGAAAGGCACCAGTTTTAATTCTGTGGTCATGCTGTAAGTATCAGTGGTCTCTCTGACTGAAAACCTTAATAGTCCATTAATTACATGGACACTCCACTTTAGCTATAGAGCTTGCCATTAAACCACTAAGGAATTATCAGTAATAACCTCTGAAGGTTGGCTATATTAGAACAACACTATTTGAGACAGAGAAGAAAGATGAAACAATTAAAAACCCAGCCAACCAACAACAACAACAAACAAACAAAACCACTGGTTTTTCTAATAACTTGGTTTCTGCTTTGTTCATTTGCTTCTCTCCCCATAGCTTTGAGAACTTGTGGTGGGATATTTTTTCTGGCTATAACTTTCATATAAATCAAAGGTCCTGGAGCATATCCATAACATTATATTACTATCAATAACCATACTATCTACTAATAGGTTTACAAAATGTACATAATGAAAGTGTTAATTTTAACTGTTTTAAGTGTTTAATTAGATAGTTCTATAAATATGAACCTTTATGTATGCGTTTCTGTCCACAATGTTACATAACCATTACTACCATCTATACCAAATCATCTTAAAACACTGATGTAAGTCATAGAATTTAATTTCTGTTGTAATAATGGTCAGATAAACATTGTCTAACCCTGTCTTTCTACTAGATATGTTTCTATAGAAAGAGGATA
>PVKC010040214.1:0-12382 GCA_004027635.1 Crocidura indochinensis | reverse complement strand
AAATAAATAAATAAATAAATAAATAAATAAAGGCTTGCTTTCTTGAACACGCGTCTTGCTTCATTGTTCTGTAGCTCATTGCTTGCTTGTGTTTCTTTTTCACTCTGGAGTGGCCCGTTTTCTCTTTGAATAGGTACTTTCTCTTGCTCTCCTCTCACATCTTTCCAAATTTCATTCAATAAAACGTATCTTGGACAGCTGCCATCACCTGGGCAGTAAAATCGCTTGCTACTCCACCAAGATCCAGAAGAAAATAATGGCCGGAAATACTTCCCAGGTATTTGAGTCCTGGCTTATATCTCTGTGGCATTCTCCAAAAGTGCATTGGTGTGTGTGTGTGTGTGTGTGTGTGTGTGTGTGTGTGTGAGAGAGAGAGAGAGAGAGAGAGAGAGAGAGAGAGAGAGAAATGATCCTTTATGCATGAACTACAGCAGCCTATTTCTAACCCCTACACTCTTTGACAGAAATGGCCCAGCTCTGTGAGTTATTCTTATCAAATTTGCAAGCCACCAACTTTGTTTTAGATCTATAAATACTGGACTGAGTGGCCACAGCAATATTTTATAGTAGTGTCGGCCCAGTAGTATTACAGGATATCTGATGGGAAAGTTACATAAAAATCTACCGCTCCAGTAAGCCTAAAAAGCAATGAAGAGGATCAACTAACACGAATCACAGCCCAGTAAATCCTTAGACACTGACTTTAGTAGCACCATAGATTCTAACTTTTTAAATAGGGCGCCAGTTCACTGTCCCTCAGGCTATTGGAGAGCTGGATTATGGGAAAAACAAAAGCTATGAACAAAATTCCCATGCACACTGTATTTATCTTAATTTGAAGTGAAAAACAAAATGGGAACAAATACAGTATGTTGCCCCCAGACCATAGTTTGAGGAGGCCCACTACAGTGTTATAAGAATCATATCTTTTTTTTTTGGGGGGGGAGTCAGTGCTCTGGGGTTACTCCTGGCTCTAGGCTCAGAAATAGCCTCTGGCAGGTACAGGGGACCATATGGGATGCTGGGATTTGAACCACCAACCTTCTGCATACTAGGCAAATGCCTTACCTCCATGCTATCTCTCCAGCCCCAACAATCATTTCTAATTGACTTGTGTTGATATAAGTTTTGATAATTTTCATTGCCTTTGTGTTGTAACAAACAATATGAAATCGATTTGTTTGTGCCTTCATAGAAACAGGCTATGATGGTAGTTGATTTATTGAGCATTGGTAAAAGGAGGTCATACTGGTGGTGAGATTACTGTTGGAATATTTACTGCCTGAAATAATTGTATTATGAACAATTTGTTCAATCATGTTGTAATAATAAAAATCAGTGGGAAAAGCTACCATGCATCACCAAAGATGATGTGTGGTAGAAAACATATCAAGAAAAAGTGAATAAATGTAAAATATTTAATAAACACTTTGAAGATAAATGGTTTCAGTATCATAGGAATAATGGACTTAGAGGAAAAAGAGAAGATAAAATAGGTGGGAGAAGAGGTCATAGTGGGGGTTTCCCTTAGACTGAGAAGGCATGAGCATATATTCAGAAACCCCAAAAAGTGTCAAATAAAACAAACTCAAACAGAACACCAAGGAACATTGTAATCATATATTTAAGTGAATAACCTATTCAACCTGCCAGAAAACTAAGCAAAGTCTGAAATATTTACATCTCTCAAATAAAATTCTAAAAATAAGAAATTGGGACAGATATATTAAAAATACTAATGGAAATAACATTCATCCAGAGTTATTTATCCCATAAGGCTACCATTAACTTTTGAAAATTGGTTAAAATATCTCAGATAAGCAACAGCTGACAATATTTAGTTTCCTATATAAAACAAAATAAAATAAAACTAGCCAAAAATTCACCTATAAAAATAACAGCAAGTTACTTTATATCAATATTTCTCTAAATTTCAAAGGAATTCTAACCATCAAAAGCTAATGCTAGAGTAATAGTACAGTAGATAGAGCATTTCCTTGGCCATTACCATCCTAGGACTCAATCCTCTATACTCTGTATGACCTCTATAGCTCCTCCTAGAGTGATTTCTTAGCACAAGGCCAGGAGTAATCTTGAGCACTCCTGGTATGATTCTGAAACAAAAATTAAGAACCAAGGCACAGAGAGCTGTATAGATCAGGAAACAAAATTCAACCTTCTGCTTGCTCATTGGAAACAAATTTTCATGAAAAAAGAAAAACTAAAAATGAAATTACAGAAACTAATTGTAGAGCAAATTGAAAGCTAAAGAAAGCAAGGATAGTTATAAAATAAAAGTATTAAATTAATAAGAAAACATTCAAAGCAATAGAAATTAAGGGTTCTAAAGTTAACAAATAAAATAGAAACATTAAGCGTAAGCCTAGGTTCTAAGAAAGTGCTGATTTTAATTGCAGAGATCTTCTGTTGATGATTTTGATAGAGCTAATATGCAATGTTAAAATTTATTTGTTAGAAATTTATGCCATATTACATATTTCTAGGAATCAAATTCTAAGGGGTTCTTTTAGAAATACTAAATGCTATATTTAGTATTCCTAAGATTGCATTCCTAAGATTGAATATAGGGGAATAAAATCAAATATCCCTTCAAGCTTTTGAAAGCAAGATTGTTCTATGGATATTAATGAAATTTTACTCATATATTTTTAGAATCATATTTGATTAAGTAGTATAACCATTTAATATGTAATTCTATTGATTAACATTATCATTAAATTATTATCATAATCTGAACTATATAATAGTAACTGGAATGTGATTCAATATGAATATTTTTCTGTCCTTATTTCTGCTCTCTCACATGCATTGATCATTTTGTGCTAAGGGATTAATCTATAGACTTTTAATTGAGAAGTAGTTTCATTAAAACATAACTTCACTTAAACATGTGTATGGGTTCCAAAACTAATACTTATGTAAAAATATTTTATTTTATTTTAATAAAGAAGTTTGATTTAATTTAAATATCTATGAGTTAAGTACCAATCATAAGAAGTATTCCACTTGAATAGAAGAAGGATTTTTTGTTTTGTTTTGTTTTGTTTTTGGGTCACTCTTGCAGTGCTCAGGGGTTACTCCTCTCTCCATGATCAGAAATTGCTCCTGGCAGGCACAGGGGACCATATGGGGCACTGGGATTCTAACCGATGGCCTTTTTGCATGAAAGGCAAATGCCTTACCTCCATGCTATCTCCCGGGCCCCAGAAGAAAGATTTTTATCTGAAAATTTTGGTATGAATTTCATACCACTTACATAAGGACATACATGACAAAAAGCCAATTACTTTTACAAATATATGGGTTTTTGCAAATAGGAAATATAAATCTTCACTAGAAAAAAGTGATTTTTTTAGCACATGTTATGAAATTGAAAACCTATTTACTTTTTCCAAATAATCCTGTGGAAAGGATCCATATTAGGGAACATGATCTATTCAAGGTAGAGGAGAACTACATACTATTGTTGACCTGATAGTATAAGGCATATACTATAGGAAACAAAATTTAGATAAATATGACATTTTTAAGTTTTTAATAAAGTTGGATATTGACTATACCATGCACACTGACTTATTTTTATCAGTTTTATTGTCTTTTGCAAATGCAAAATTTATAATAAGAAAATTTATATAAAATGGGGTCGGTACGATAGCACAGCAGTGGGGAGTCTGCCTGCACATGGCTGACCCAGTACGGACCTCGGTTAGATCCCTTGCATCCCATATGATCCCCCAAGCCAGGAGTGATTTCTGAGCGCATAGCCAGGAGTAAGCTCTGAGCTTCACTGGGTGTGCCCCCCAAAAAAATTTGTATAAAATTATCAGAGAGATAGACTTAATAAAGGCACTTATCTTTCTGTGGATGACCACATTTTGATCCCTGATACCACACAGGGACTTCGAAACACTGCTAGGAGTCACTCATGTTTGGATACATTGAACTAGATCTTAAATAAGTAGTTTTTCTCTGTATAAAAACTTTAAAAAATAATTATTTTTGTGTGTCGTTCTTTTTCTGTATCGCTACATAATCCCTCTTAACAATTACACCATCCAACGATAAACCCATCTACTCGGCAAATGCTTTGCTTGATGGTTAATTGGCAACTTATTGGTACATAATGTTCTTGAGACTTTTGATGAAAGAGATAAGTATACCAAAATAAGAGTGAATGGACTTCTGTTTAAAGTTGTACACACTTTCTAGGCAATCAGTGATGGAACAGACCAACTTTGGTAAATACCATTCACAAGCATGTGCTTTCTTAATAGGTGCCAAATAAAATTCGTTTAGTAAAAAAAATAAATAATCCAGTATTTGTGAGCCTTAGCCCTTTTATATCTATTTTCAGAAATTTCAATAATGTACTTATAATTTAAAATGTGAGTTTGTAACTTTTGTTCTAATTTTGTTTTTGATTTTAGTAGTGTACTCAGAGGTTACTCCAGGCTCTGTGTTCAGGGATTGCTCTCTGTAATGCTTTGGGATCTATATGGTGCCAGAGATTGAACCTTGATTTCCTGGATGAAGGACATGTGCTCAGACTTTGAGTCATTTCCTACACCTAATAACATATTTTTGATAAAAACTATTCTTTGGGACCGGATAGATAGCATGGAGGTAGGGGATTTGCCTTGTATGCTGAAGGAAGGTGGTTTGAATTCCGGCATCACATATGGACCCCCAAGCCTGCCAGCTGTGATTTTTGAGCATAGAGCCAGGAGGAACCTTGAGTACTGCCGGGTGTGATTCAAAAACAAAAACCAAACCAAAACAAAAATTATTCTTCAAAATTAATCAAATTATTCTTCAAGATGCAGAGCTCATTAGAATGTAAATCATTCACATATAACAATTCACATACAAATGAAATAATTCTTTGTAAAACAATATTTTGATACTCCAGATAAAATACCATTTGCAGTTGTTGATATGGATGATGCTTCCTCTTTCTTGATATTCCTGCCCCTGAATCTTTCTGCTAACAGTTTTCACTCTCCTCCCTGATTCTTTCCCTTGACTTTCCAAATGTAATTTCCTGTGGCTAAAGCTACTTTATATTTATTATAATAACTCACTTTCACCCTCTTTTTCAATCTCTTTTAGTAAGAGCAATAAGCTGACTGATGGCTGAAAAATAATCCTAGGGAACTCTCTTTCTTTCTGTCTTCAAACAAAATCTTCTCCACTGACTTTCCTTATTAGACTAGTGGAAGAATTTAACCTGTGACTCTGTCACACAGCCATCATTAGGTTAGCACATTTCTACTATACATGTCTATAGAATATGATCAAGATTTCTCATTAGAATGCTAATGGTGGGAATCTGTGTCTAATGCCTTGTGCATTTTCTGCATACAAAATGCTCCTCAAAATATTTTAGTTATCTCTTCTCTGTAACACTTCTCTGCTAAAAATATAAGAAAATATATAAGGTTACCTTTATTAGGATTCTGAGAAATTTATATCATTGTAACATCTCTATTCATGTGTTTCCTGCGAGTATAAATTGCTGTGATAACAGATAAATAGGATATTTTTATTATATAGTGACAACTATAAAAATTTAAGTATTAATAACAAGGAACATAAAGGCAAAAGAAAACTGTTGTTCAGCATTAAATGCAGTGTTGATCAGATGTTAAGATATTTATGAATGTTTCATAATTCATAGCTAAAATGCTAAAGTTAGGGTACTTATTTTTTGATAAGTTCAAATGTTACTACCTTTCAGGATTATTTAAAATATAGTTATGTACATTGAGCAATGTTGAAATTTAATCACCTTTTGGCTTCAGATTTGTAGTAAAAATTAGCTGATTTTTCTCTTCATTTCTTCAAAAGGTTAGATATATCTGTTAATAAATATTTAAAATAGTTCACATATCTGTATATTCTTTCATAAAACTGTTAAATCTTGATGAAAAATTAAAAAATAAACCTGATTAACATGACACATATTTAAATAATATATATTATATATATATATAATATATATATTATATATTGGTTTTTGGGTCACACCCGGCAGTGCTCAGGGGTTACTCCTGACTCCATGCTCAGAAATTGCTCCTGGCAGGCATGGGGGACCATATGGGGCACCGGGATTTGAACCGATGACCTTTTGCATGAAAGGCAAATGCAATATATTTTTAAGGTTTGTAGCATAAAAAGTAATATTAACATGTATGTGTAATGTGCCTCTGGTTATAGTCTGGAAATGAAAGAATTCCTAGAAAATTGAGACTAGAAATTGCAGTTATAGCTTTTTTATACCTTCATAGAAAAGCAATACCATATTGGATCATCCTTTGGTAGTATGGTGCCATCATACTTTTCCAAAAACAAATCGTCAAGCATATTTTATATATGAACTATTCTTTAAAATCACGAATCTTACTTTAACAAGATATTTATTATAGTTTTAATTTTGGATGTTTTAAATGATCTTAATTTTAAATTGCTATTTTTTGTTTTGTTTATAGCAAAATCATCTGCAAAGATTGCCCTGTTAAAAACCAGTCTCATCATAAAGCTTGTAAATTAAGAGTGAGAACACAATCTCATCTAAGCTGCATGTTTTCATCTCATCTTCGGTACCTTTTGTTTTAGGTCCTTTACTTTAAAAAACCAAAATATTTGGCAACAAATGTAATAGACTTATATGGAAAATCAAAATTCTAACATCTTTAATAAGAAAACAATGACATTGATTCTACTTCCTTTCAAAACAATCGTCAGCTAGAGAAGAGCTGTCAGAAACATTTGGAACTAGTATCTTTCAGTGAAGGAAATTTTAAATTAGTGGTTAAATAAAAAACCAAATTTGTTCTTTATACATAGATCTGCTTCCTGGTTGCCCAGCTTCCATTTCCAGTGCACCCAAATTGTATTGCATATCCATTTTTGCTTATCATCAATCACATTTACACTTTTGATCATCTGATATCGGCCCCACTTTATTATTTTGTCATCTGGCTTCTATAGGTATCTGAGTTCATAACAGATAGCTTAGGACTGATGTAATTCACTCAGGAGACAGAGGAATTGCCAAGATAAGTTATAAAAAAAGAACTGAAAGTTATACTAATTAAGTATCCAAAATTTCATTGGAATTTAGGTCTGCTAGGCTTCCTTGACTGCTCTCCTTCAAATTCTGTAGCACTCATTTTTTACTTTATGTCTTTTAATACAGAACTTTGAAATCAAATAATATATAGATATCTTATTAGTATACAGATATATAAGATATATACAAGGTGTATATATAAAATATTATAATACGTTCTCTATATATTTGAATATCTTATAATATGCACATATATGTATATATATGTATATATACACAGTGGCAGTCAGGGGTTTATCTAAGCTTTGTACTTAGGAATCTCCTGTTAGGCTTGGGGAACCCATATGAGATGCTGGGGATTGAAGGACTCTTGGCCACATGTATGGAAAATGCCCTACACACTGTGCTATTGCCCCAGCCCCAACTAAGTCATATAATATTTACTTATTTATTTATTTATTTTGGGTATCAAACCCAGAAATTCTCTGCATCTAAAACCTGGCTCAGTATATGACTCTTTCATCGAGGTTCTGTATGAGATATGCAACATTGAACCTGAAACCAGTCTTCCTTCATACAAAACCTGTGCTCTAGTTCATTGACTTTTTTTTTATCAGCCTCCACAAAGAAGTCAGGCTTTCAAAATTTTAGGGTATTTTTCCATGTACCTTATAAACATTTTGAGGAAGTGATCTAAACATTATATGGAAATTCATTTTCTTTTAGTTTCTAGTATTACCATAAAGTTTTGTTTGATACCTTGGACTCCTACTCCATGTGTACATATTAAATTTCAAAGATGTAAAGTTCTGATTGTTCAGTGAAAAAATTAGAGAGAGGGAGGACAAATAAAATTGATCTCACTGATATGTCTTGAACAAAACAAGCAGTCCATGATATTGAACTATGACAAACTCTTGGCCTTGGATTACAAAATTGGGATTGTCAAAGTGGATGGCAATGGGAGAGGATATTAGGAGATATGAAGTAGACAGACAGAAATAAATTGGGAACTTTGAGGGAAGCTGTTAGTTAATTTTGATAGTGGTGAGGTATGGCAATTAGCCATGAATATTGACATTGTAAGTGAATTATCTAAAAGATTATTGTAATTTAAAAATAAAAAATGTATATATGCTATGGCGGAACCTAGGCATTTATAAGTTTTGCAGATACAGATACCATGTAGTGAAAAGTTTTAAAATTGTATTTCTTTGCAACACTTTGAGCATAGAGCAGCATTTTTCTATTTGTTTGCGTGACATTTTTTAGACAAAATCTGACCAGTAAAATTTTTTGCAATGATACTTTATCTTTATTGCTTCTGTGTTGTTATATTAAGGACCACTGAGCACATGAAATGTGATGAGCAAAACTGAGATACCGAATTTTTAAAATTGCCTAACTATAAGTCATTTAAATTCACATACCTGCATGTAACAAGTAACTTGAATAAGTAGTAGTATTAAAGCAATCAATGAGGGCATTATTGACAATGACTCAGTAGCTAAAATGTTTCTTTATCAATATGAGATCATGTATTAGATCCCTGATGAGGCTACTTGGCCAAACATGATCATTAGAACTCTGTCTGGTGTTTCCATGCTTCTAACAATTTCAACTTACATCATAGATAAACACAGCAACTTAAAAGGTGCGATCACTTCCAGTGAGCATTGCAGCTAAAAAGGATGTACAAACACTGATCCAGAGTAAGAACCTGAGAGAACATATGTGGGAGAGCAATAAAAGATCATGTGAACTTAAAATATGTATTTTACTTATGCAAACAAATGTATGTTTACATATGTAAATTAAAAAAACAGTGTGGTTTCTAGCAAGCACCATGGCCAAATGTAAAGTTCCACCACTGGATTTGTGAAGCTAGTAAGGAGAACCACTCATTGTTTGAAAACCACACATATAGGTGACCCTGATCATCATCACATCAGCAGAGGGAAGAGAAGGTGATGAAAAAAGATTAGCTACAGAGAATCAGTAAATTCTTCACAAAAGTATGTGAAAATATAGCAATCAGCATTGCTTTCAAAGGAAAAATATTTCTGAGAGATACTCAATAATTATAATGGCTGCCAATGTGTGTGTTTGTCTGTGTGTGTGAGTGCAAGTGTGTGTGTGTGCGTGTGTGTGTGTGTGTGTGTGGTGTGTTTAACAGATACTCCTCAGTGTACTTTGTTTTTATAGTGAGCATTATTGGGTCACATGAGATGTACCCAGAGCTTAGACCTGACTTTAAGTTCATTAATCACATTTCATGTTGTTCGAGGGACCATATATGTTGCTGGGGATCAAACCAGGGCCAGTTGCATGCAAAGGTGAGCACCTTAACTTCTGTGATAACTTTGTGGTACCCGAATCTTTTTACTTAGAGGAAGATCTAGGAATGGGATAGAATGAATTATAGCTCTATTTATGAGCAGTTTCCTCACTATCTATAGAGATTGCAATGTAAGATATCTTTCTTTGTACTTAGCAAGTCTCAACCACATCATCTAATATTAAAATTAAATTATTTCAGTCAGTTTTATATCCAAGATTTTGTTTATTTTTATTTTTTGTTTGGAAGCCACACTCATCTGTGCTCAGGGTTACTCTTATCTATCTCCAATAATGAATCATGCTAGGGTCCAGGAACTCTATAGGGTTTTGGGAATAGAATAGAACCTGACTTGTCTGTATTGTGTCTCTGGCCCTTGTATTTTTTCTTTAAATGTAAAAACAAATTATAAACCAGGAAAATTATTCAAATTCATTCAGTTTCATTTTCTATTCTATGAATTTGAATATCACAATAAAAATGGAATATTTTGGTTTCATTAGACCAGAAGGCACAGTTGCACTTTGGCTTTTTCTGTACATTTAATATTTGAGTTTAAAAAAGTTATTCTATAAATTACCTAAAAAAGATAGTTTATTTTTTATTTATATTAATATTGAGTTGAACTTTATTATGTCCTTTAAATTTTTTTTTTAGTTTTAACTTTGTGAACATCTGAAAATTGGCTTTCGTGGTTTTCTATAAGTCAATGAAAATTGGGATAAAAAATTTGGGGATTTCAAACTAAGTGCACAATTTTGGTAAATGGTTAAAAGACTTATATACAATTATTCCTAAATAATTTAAGGTAAAAATGTTGATTCAGACAAAGAAGTTAAAAAAGGAAAATATATTAGAACTTAATGTAATGCAGTTATTGTCCAGAGGGACTAATTTGAAGAAGCATGCTATTTGAATACTTATCTTTGGGGCGCCATTTTGATTTCCTGTTATTTTACTTAAAAGCACTTCAAGATTATTTTCCTGCTTGGAAAATATTGAAGTCAAAATAATTTCACATGAAATTAATTAAATTAATTTTCTTTACCTACAAGACAACCATATCAGTTCAAATGTAAATAAAAGTAAACAGGAATGTGTTTTCCCAGTTTTCTACTTTCTATTGATATTGCTAGTTTTGATCAACTTTATATGAAAGCCTGCAGATTGCTGTTATATACTCTTCAATATTTTTCTTGTTAGTGTTAAGATGTAATCATAGTTGAAGTTTGAGGAGATGACGATTGTTTTTATGAATCAGAGCCATTTCCTACCCAATTATGATGCTCAACTAAATGACTGTTTGATGAAACGTATTCATTTCTTGTAAGAACTTGTTGATGATTCTAATGTTCACTGCGCTTCACTTCTTATCAGACAGTAAAAATTACACGGGCTCTGATTCAAATCATGGCAATTTCATTGAGCTCCAACATGAAGCTTGATTTATGTTATCTTTGCTTCTTTTTCTATATTTGTACAAGACACGTAGCTACCATGCATCACTAATACGAACCTTTCTGCACCTGACTACATTTGAAGTTTAACTTTTATTTGATCTTAACTTTATTTTTATTACAAAAGTGAGAATAAACAGTTATTTTACATATAAAATAAGAATCAAAGTTGATAGTTCATAGTGACTATTTCTCTTATGAACTAATGCAACCTAAATTTGAATCTCTATGCAACACTATGAAGTTGAAAATATTATGCTCTGTTAAAATATTGTTTATCAGCTTTCGTGTTTAATTCTCTAAATGCTATCAACAAACTCTCAATAGATGGCATGATTTTCTGATTACTTTCTGTCTCCTTTATTATTTCATAAAATCTGTTTCTTGATATTAGAGGAGAGGGAGATACATTTTTTTATAAATTTATTTTTATTTTGACCATATTGGCTTACATATCTTTCACAGTAGTTTTTTAGGTACATATTAACATCGACTCAGGGAATTCCTATCACCAAATTTGTCCTCCTGCAACCCATCACCCCCCAGCTTCCAGAGTAAGTTATTCCCTCTGTGTGTAGCTTACTGCTAGTGATTATATATCTGTTTGTTCCTGGTACTCTCCCTTGTTCCCCTCTCTATTTGAGAGAAAGCTAGATAGTTCGAATTAAGTGGTTTTGTTTGAAGTAAAGAAAAACAATAGAATGGGGTAAAAAAAATCAAATAAGCTGAAAATGGGTGGAGTCCTTCTAGAGGCTTTCAACCTCAGTTTGAGAGAGGACAAGGGAGCCAGGAGGTGGCGCAGGAGGTAAGGTGCTTGCTGCCTTGCCTAGGACGGACAACGGTTCGATCCCCCGGTTCCCATATGGTTCCCCGTGCCTGCCAGGAGCGACTTCTGAGCGCATAGCCAGGAGTAACCCCTGAGCGTCACTGGGTGTGGCCCAAAAACCAAAAAAAAAAAAAAAGTTAAAAAAAGAAAGAGGACAGGAAAAAGGTAATTGAAACACTCCAACAATACAAAAAGAAATATCAAATAAAATATACAGTGAGCACTGCAACTATAAAGACAAGCACCACACAATAGTCTAGGTCCTGAAATCAAAACATGCTGGAGTGCAAAAGAAAGAGAAAGATAAAATAAAGTAAAATAAAATTGGAGACATCAACTTCAATATCTACACCAAAATAAAGAAGTCAAAAAAGTCAATCAATAATTAAATATATAAGTGGATAAAAGAATTATTTTGTGCGTTTTACTTTTCTTTTCCCCCCTGCATAGGCACAGTAACTATTGGGGACATTATAGAGGGAATTCCCTTGGCCTAGGACAGTGGTCGGCAACCTGCGGCTCGCGAGCCACATGTGGCTCTTTACTCTTTTAATTTGGCTCTTCTGGGGCCAGCAAGGTAGCGCTAAAGGTAAGGTGCCTGCTTTGCCTGCGCTAGCCTAGGACAGACCTAGGTTCGATCCCCCAGCGTCCCATATGGTCCACCAAGC
>PVKC010040213.1:0-12338 GCA_004027635.1 Crocidura indochinensis | reverse complement strand
TCCTTAGTGTGTTTTTTTCTCTTCTTGTTGCATTGATGTGCTTTTCTTAGAAAGAGTGTGAAACGGAGCCGAAGTGCTCTTCTGCAGCCTATTATTAGCCCACTCCCACGAGGTCCGGATGACAGCAGAGGACAAATAAACACAAAGAAAAGACAAGACTCACAGTTCTTAGGAGTCAGCCCTTCTGGGCAGGCGTGGATGCGGAGAAATTCCCAGCCTGACCTCACAATCAGGGGACCTTGCTTTGCAGAGTACTTGCTATAGCCGATTTTCAGTCTAATGGAATGTTCCTGGGTTTTTCAGCCCTAGGATGGACCTCTGGGTGAGCGAGTCTTTTTGGGACCAGTTTGGTCCACTCCCACGTAGTCCGGATGACAGCAGAGGACAAAGAAACACAAAGAAAAGACAAGATTCCCAGTTCTTAGGAGTCAGCCCTTCTGGGCAGGCGTGGATGAGGAGAAATTCCCAGCCTGACCTCACAATCAGGGGACCTTGCTTTGCAGAGTACTTGCTATAGCCGATTTTCAGTCTAATGGAATGTTCCTGGGTTTTTCAGCCCTAGGATGGACCTCTGGGTGAGCGAGTCTTTTTGGGACCAGTTTGGTCCACTCCCACAAAGTCTGGATGACAGCAGAGGACAAAGAAACACAAAGAAAAGACAAGACTCACAGTTCTTAGGAGTCAGCCCTACTGGCTTTGTGAGTCTTAATAATGGTTTAGAAATGTTATTTATTTAAAATATCGTGCTTTCATTGACCTTTTGTATATTTTCTGGTTTCAGGTTAATTAATTGTGCTCTAAATTTGATTATTTTGATTATCCTGCCTACTCTAGGTTTATTGTGTTCATAATCTTATATTTTCTTAATTAGTGTCATTAAAATTACAATTAAGGCCATTTTTTTCTTCCTGTTGAATAAAGGTATAAATTTTCTTAGTATTTCTATTGATATGTCCCACAAATTTTATAATTCATATCTTCATTTTCATTTGTTTTCAGAAATCTTATTTCCTCTATGACCTACTGATTATGTAGTAGTGAGTGTTTAACTTCCAAGAGTCAAATATATTTCTACCTTTCTGTTCATCAGTTCACTTCTATTTTTAATGAATCAATAAAATAAGATCGTTGATATACTTTCTCTTTTCTTGATTTATGGAGGTATGTTTGTTTCTTGTCCCAGTTCTATTTTTGAGAATGACACATGTACTTGGGAAAGGATGTATTCAGCATTTGGTGGGTAATATGCTATATATATATATTTACTAAAACCTTCTCTTCCAGTTCTTCCTTCTAAGTCATGATATCTTTAGTTTTAGCCTGGTTTACCTATCAAGAGGTCTCAGAGCAGTGTTAAAATCTACAACTACTATTGTAATGCTATTAATGTCTTTTTTCAAGACTAATAACGGTAAAAGTACTTAGCTGAACTATAATTTAGTTAGTTAAAGTACATAGCTGTTCTATAATTTAGTGTATGCATGTTTAGGAATGTAATTATTTCCTTATATACATATCACTTGATTATTAAGAAATACTCATCTCTGTCTCATAACACTTTTAAGAAGTCTTTGTCATCTGACATGATCACCACAGTCTTTTTAGAAAGAGATGTTTGCATGAAGGTTTGTCTTCCAACTTTTGACTTTAAGTCTTATTTTTCTGACTATTAAAATCTGTTTCTTATAGAAAAAAGACTGTTGATTTGAGTTTTATGATCCATCTTGCAACTATATATCAATTAGTTGCTGAATTTTCTATTGATATTGAGAGAGATGATTGTTCTATCTTTTATAAAATTTGGTGTGTCTACATGGTCTATTTTTCCCTAAAGTGTTCCTGCACTGCTGCTTATAAGATTGGCTTATGTTGTGTATCCTTTCTTCAAACCTAAATGAATGTCTGTCTGGGTGCTATATTCTTGGTAAGGTATTCAATTATTTTTTGGGAAGGGCATTCCTGGTAATGCTCAGGGATTACTCCTGGTTATGCGCTAAGAAATCCCTCCTGGCTTGGATGACCATATGGGACTTTGGTGAATTGAAATGCAGTCTACCCTAGGTTAGCATATACAAGGCAGATGCCATGCCACGTGTGCCACTGCTCTGGCCCCTGGTGAGGTGATCATTTTAATAAGTTTTTTTCTCTAATTACAACCACTGCTTTCATGCCCAGAGGGTTGCTCATGATAAATATGCTATAAATCTTAGGTTTGCCTCATTGTATGTAAGTTCCCTCTTGAATTTTCTGCTTTCACTATGATCATGTTTAGATATACTAAAATTATATGATACAGACTTTATACTTAAGAATCTATAAGAGTTTGACATTTCTTATTAATCAAATGATATGTTCAACAAGAAGAAATCACACTCCTCAACCTATACACACACCCAACACGGGACCAGCAAAATATTTAACACAACTGATGAAAAATTTGAAGGAATGCATGAATAGCATCACAATAATAATTCAAACTTCAACGTATCCTTGCCACCCATAATAGGTCAACCAGGCTTTAATATAACAAGAACATACTAGCTCTGAGAGGAGAAACCAAAGAAAGTGACCTAGTAGACCTATATAGGCTCTCCATTTTCAGCTCGATACACATTTTTCTTTAATACTCATAGGTTATTCTCCCAAATAGACAACATACTAGCCTATAAAGTATACCTCCATAAAAATAGAGTATAGAACTAGTATGAAGTAAAATTTCTGGTCATAATGCACTGAAATTAGAGGCAAATAACAAACAGACACAGAGGGAAAAATATTAATACCTTAAAATAAAAATCTCACTACTGAACAACAAGTGGTCAGAGACAAAATCAAAGAAGAAATCAAATATTCATGGAAGCAAAGGAGAACAAAGACACAAATCATAAGAATTTGTGAGACACAGCAAAATCACTACTAAAAAAATTTATGGGGCCGCTGAGGTGGTGCTAGAGGTAAGGTGTCTGCCTTGCAAGTGCTAGCCAAGGAAGGACTGCATTTCGATCCCCCAGTGTCCCATATGGTCCCCCCAAGCCAGGGGTGATTTCTGAGCGCTTAGCCAGGAGTAACCCCTGAACATCAAATAGGTGTGGCCCCCCAAAAGAACCAAAAAAATAAATTATAACTTTGCAAGAATTCATCAGGAAGGGAAGGGCCTACAAAAATAACTTAATGCATAGCATATAAAATTGGAAAATAAATGAACAAAAAATAGGCAAATCGAAGAAAAAAAATAAATCTTATAACAGAAATTAATGAAATAAAAACCCTAAAACAACCCAAAAGATAAATTAAAGCAAATTGGTTTTTAAAAAAGTAAACATGATCAATAAAACACTATCCCAACTTATAAAGAAAGAGGGTGAAATTATGTAAACCAAATCAGAAATGAAAGGAAGAATTATTACAGATACTACAGAAATTCAAAGGGTAAACTGAAATTACTTTGAGAAACTCTGTGCCAAAAAAAAAAAAAAACCAAAAGAAACTGAAAGAACTGGATAGAATATTGGACTCTTATATTCTCCCAAGGTTGAACTAAGATAATCCAGCATATTTGAAAAGACCCATCACTATTGACTAAATTAAAATGGTAAACATGATAAATTTATCAACTAATCCTTTCAAATATTTTAAGAGTACTTACTGCCAATCCTTGTCAGGATCTTCCAGGAAACTGAAAAAACATTCTCAAATAGTTTTTATTAAGTTACAATCACCCTGGTACCAAAAGTAGACAGAGATGCTACAAAAAATAATAACAACAGACCAATAATGCCAATAAGCATAGATTCAAATATTTTCAACATTAATCCTACCAAATAGAATCCAACTCCTCATGAAGACCATCATACTTCTTGATCAAGTAAGATCTATTCCAGAGGTGCAAGGATAGTTTAACATATGCAAGTCAATCAATGACATATACCACATCAAAATAAAGGAAATATAAAAAACACAATATCATGTCAATAAATGCAGAAAAAGCATTTGATAATGGATATCACCCATCTATTAAAAAATCTCTCAACAAGATGGGAAAGGAAAGAACTTTTCTCATTATAGTCAAGACTATTTACCACAAACCCATAGAAAATTTTAAACTTAATCAAGAAAAAAATGAAAGTGTTTCCTGTAAGATCTGGTACAAGACAAAATTGCCCCCACTCACCACTCCTATTCAACATAGTACTGGGAGTACTTGCCATAGCAATAGGCAAGAAAAAAGATAACGAGGGTATCCAGATAAGCAAGAAAGAAGTCAACCTCTTCAGTATTTGAAAATGATATGATACTGTATTTAAAAATCCTAAAGACTCTGCCAAAAAGCTAAAAACATATATTCATATAGCAAAGTGGCAGATTACAAAAACAACATGCAAAAATCAATGTTCTTCTTATATACAAATAATGATAGAAAAAATAGACATTAAAAATTCTATGCACAATAGTACCACAGTAATTCAAATATCTTGGAGTCTATTTAACTAGAGAAGTGAAGCATCTGGACAAGAAACCTGCAAACATTGCTTCAGAATATTAAAGTGGATTGCAGCCAGAGAAATAGCACAGCAGAAGGATATTTGCCTTGCACATGGCTGACCCAGGAAGAACCTATATTTGATCCTTTGCATCACATATAAGCCAGGAGCGATTTCTGAATGCATAGTCAGGAGAAAACCCTGAGCATCACTGGGTGGGCCCCAAAACAAAAACAAAAACAGGGAAACAAGGAAATGGAGACATAAACTCTGTTCATGCATTCAAAGAATCAACATAATTAAAGTGACAATATTTCCCAAAGCATTGTACAAATTTAATTCAATCTCTCTACGGATACCCATGAAATACTTCAAAGAAATGGATCAACACTATTGAAATTCATCTAAACAATAAATGGTTAAAAATAGGTAAAAAGTCCATTGGAAAAAATGAAAGTTATCACTTTCCTCAACTTTAAATTGTATTAAAAGAAATAGTATTTAAAATAGTATGATGTTGAAACAAATTAATACTCACAGATCAACATAATAGACTTGAGTTTTCAAAATATGACTCCCAGACATACAACAAATAATCTTTGAAAAATGGGCAAGACACACATAATGGAGCAAGGAAAGCCTCTTCACAAGTGGTGTTGGGACAATTGGCCAGCCATGTTTAAAAAAAAAGTGAACTGAAACCCTATCTATCAGTAGATACAAAGGTTAAATCAAAATTATTTACAAGCATTGATATTCAGTCAGAAACTATATGTTATTTAAAATAAAACTTGGGCAAAACTCTCCATAGCATTGAAATTAAATATTTCTAAATGGAGGAAATCCCTTTCTCCATATAGTGGAAGCAGAGATAAACAAATCGACTACATTAAACTGAGACGCTTCTGCATTTTAAAGGAAATAGTGACTAGGTACAAATGTCACCCACGGAATGGGAGAAACTCTTCACCCAATACCGATAAGGCTCTTATATTTAAAATATACAAGTACTGACAGAACAATTAAAAACATCTAATCCCATCAAAATGTGAAGATAAAATGTACAGACATTTCCTATGAAATGTCTGAAGAAATAAAGATGGCTGAGAAACATCACTTTTTTTGGGGGGGCGGGTCACACCCGGCAGTGCTTAGGGGTTACTCCTGGCTCCATGCTCAGAAATTGCTCCTGGCAGGCACGGGGGACCATATGGGGCACCGGGATTCGAACAGATGACCTTTTGCATGAAAGGCAAATGCCTTACCTCCATGCTATCTCCCGGGCTCCTTTACATCACTATTAATCAGGGAGATGCAAGTGAAAACAACAATGAAATAACTTCTCATGCCACAGAAATGAACAATTTACAAAGAACAAGAACAAGCAGTACTGGATTAGATGTGGTGAGAAGGAATTCTCAGTGTTTTTGGGGATGTGATCTACTCCAACTTTTCTGTAAAATAAATAGATAATCCTCAAAAACCTGAAAATTGAGCTCCCATATAGTCCAGCATTACCACTCCTAGGAATATACCCTACGAATGCAAAAACACAATTTGAAAAATGTTCTTTACATGCTATTTTCACTATAGCTTTATTTACAATAGCCAGAATCTGGAAATAACCCAAACCCCTCAAACATATGAGTGAATATAGAAACAGTAGTATTGGAATTAGAGAGATAGCCCGGAGGTAGGGCATTTGCCTTGCTTGCAGAAAGACAGTGGTTCAAATTCCGACATCCCAGATGGTCTTCCCACCCTGCCAGGAGCGATTTTGAAGCATAGAATCTGGAGTAACCCGTGAGCATTGTCGGGTGTGACCTAAAAACTAAAATAAAATTAAAAAAAAGTAGTACATTTACCTATTAAAGCTATTATAAAATTTAAGTCAATAATGAAATTTGCCTATCTTGGATAAGCATGGAAACTATCTTGCTGAATAAGTGAGTCAGAAGGAGGGATATAACATCAGAATAGAAAAAAAATGGAATAGTTTCACTTATTGCAGGATTTAGGGGGAAAATACTATGTTAATAATACCCAGAGACCATAGAGATAGGGGCGGATGGACCAGCCCATAATATGAAGCTTACCACAAAGAGTAGAGAAAAAATACACTAACAACTAGCATTACAATGATATTGAGTGAAAAATAGAATGCTTGTCTTGGAGACCAGAATAAGGAGTAAGGAGGAGAAAAATGGGGAACATTGGTGGTGGGGAAAAAGTTACACTGTGAAGAGTGGTCTATATTTGATGATTGAAACTCAACTACAAACATTTTTAAAACATTGTCCTTAAATAAAATAAAAATGAAACAATGAAGAGAGAGAAAGAGAGAGAGAGAGAGAGAGAGAGAGAGAGAGAGAGAGAGAGACGTGCAGCCACAGAAAGAAGCTGATTCGCCATGTTCTTTTTTGTAACCACCTACTTCAGTTCAAAATTGTGATTATTAGTTCAATGCCACTCAAAGCCTACAGCTGTTCCTGCCATTGCAGGTCACCAAGTTTCTCTCCCAGCCATGTTCTTTATAGGCATACTCACCTCAGTTCATTTAAAAAAAAAAATGAGATCTGAGATTTTAAAAGGAGGCAGCAGTTAGAAAAAAGATAACTAAGTGAAAACGATGTGGTAACA
The DNA here is from genome assembly GCA_004027635.1 of Crocidura indochinensis. Taxonomy (NCBI): domain Eukaryota; kingdom Metazoa; phylum Chordata; class Mammalia; order Eulipotyphla; family Soricidae; genus Crocidura; species Crocidura indochinensis. Next base: position 5,217 of record PVKC010040213.1, on the reverse strand, counting down.
TAAAGCTCTCCAAATTTGGTTTCTCTAAATATATTTGGAGAGAAATGACAAGTTACATTTGAGTTACTCCATAGGGATTGCATGTATTTTTTATTGTATGTCAATTTGTCTATGTGTTACAAAAGATTATGGGAATGTAGATTTGAAGGATAATAATATCAGAATTTTATGAGGAAAAACTGAATTCAGAGGACATGTTGATAAAGTGGTAAAGATATAATTGAGGTTGTTTAAAGAGATATATTAAAAAAATAGGGTTAAATATTCTGGATATCTCAGTCACATAGGTTAGTTGTGTAATTGTACATTGATTTTTATTTTGCAAAACTACTTAGGTAAATTTTACAAAGGAATGGTGGTTATATAATTATTGCTTTTGTCCAAATTTCATCAAGTAGATAGCACATCACATAACATCATTTTCTAAAAATTTTCTTTCTTTCAATATTAAGAGATGTTCTACATTCTGTTTATTACATACAATTTCTTTAAACAGTGACTTTAGACAGTTACTTTGAATGATTTCTCTCTAATCATTCTAGATCTGTTATTAACACATTAACCATTTTATATTTGTGCTTCTTAAGTAGATTGATTATATTCAAACAACTATTTCTCCTCAGTTAAGGCTGAAGCTATGTTCACATTGTGATCATATTTTCTATGTGCCTGTTAAAAAATTATTTTGTGTATGTAACAAACAAACTAACAAAGTATGTTCCTTGGGTCAGCGCAGTGGGACAAGCTGTAGGGTTTTTGCCTTGCACACGCTAGCCTAAGATGAAGTGCAGTTTGATTCCCTAGTGTCCTAAATGATCCCCCGAAATCAGGAGCCATTTCTGAGCACATAGCCAAGAGTAACCACTGAGTGTGTGGGTGTGGGCCAAAACCCCAAAAATATTTTAGCCCAATTTAAGCAATCATATTAAAATTTGTACTTTAAAAAAAGTTTGTTTTCATTAACCTCCACTTAACCAATACCTCTAGAAGAAAATCTACTTAAAAGACAATAGACCAAGATGCCCTTCAACAGAAGAATGGCTAACGAAACTGTGGTACATCTACACAAAGGAATATTATGCAGTCGTCAGGAGAGAAGAAGTCATGAAATTCTCCTATACGTGGATGTACATTGAATCTATTATAATGAAAAAGTCAGAGGGAGAGAGATAGACAAGAAAAGTCTCACTCATCTTTGGATTTAAAAAAATTAAGGACATTTTTGTAATAATTTTCAGAGACAATAGGGATGCGGGCTGAAAGGACTGGCTCACAATATGAAGTTCACTACAAAGAATGGTGAATTCAGTAAGGAAAATAACTACAATAGCAACTATCATGACTAACTTAATGAGTGAGAGAAGTAGAATGCCTGTCTTGAATACAGGCAGGAGTTAGGAAAGATGAAAGAAGGCATTGATGGTGGGAACGTTCCACTGGTGAAGGAGTTATTCTGTTTATGACTGAAACCCAACTACAATCATGCTTGTAATCATGGTGCTTAAGTAAATATGAAACTAATATATAACAACCAAGATATAAGAGAGTTAGGATATGCACTAATAATTATCCAGGTTGACATGCACATTTGTATTTATCTGTCTCTGTTTTGGAATATTTTAACACTCCCATTTTACATACATTATTATATTATTTGCATATTTAGGAAATAATATTTTCTGTACTATTTTGTAGTTGTTAAGTTAGTTGTATTACTAATGTACTTTTCCAGCTATATATTATTTAATATATAATATATATTATACTTTAAGACTTAAAACTTTATTGTGCACAAGACAAAAATGTTGATTCTTACATCATATTACCAGGAATTTTTCATTTTAAGTGTGTAGTTTTTCTCAGATGCACTACATTGTGACAACTATTGACTATATAAAATACATTAACCATTACTGAAGTGTTTTGTTTTATCTTTTATTGGATACACATTTTCTCTTATATTTAAAATGTAATTAAATATATTTTAAAATTATCCTTTTAGGTTTGTACTGCATTTTGTTCTGTTTAGGGATTACACTAGGCTATGAACTCAGGAATCACTCCTGGCCAGATTGAGGGGACAATATAGGATGCTGAAAATTTAAGTCTGACCAGTTTTGTGCAAGGCAAATAACCTTTACTCACTATAGTATCAGTCTAGCTACCTACACTGAGCCATTTGTAACTTTTTTCTTTAAATAGTCCAAAATTCTCACTTAGTTTTTAAGATTATTTTTTAGCACTCCTTCCTCATTTGAAAATGATTGCCACTATATTACTCAAAAGCTCTAATGGCTTTCTGGAATAACTTGAAGAGCATTTTTTTTGTGTGTGTGGTTTTTGGGTCACACCCGGCAGTACTCAGGGGTTACTCCTGGCTCCATGCTCAGAAATTGCTCCTGGCAGGCACGGGGGACCAAATGGGGCACCGGGATTCAAACCGATGACATTTTGCATGAAAGGCAAACGCCTTACCTCCATGCTATCTCCCAGGCCCCTTGAAGAGCATTTACAATCCCAGCAATGTACCTATAAAATTCTAATTGATCTTGCTCATGGGCAACAAGGCCTCAGGTCTTCTATTTCCTATTATTTATTTTTTTTTAATGTTCTGGGCTTCTTTTCCCTCAAAGGGGCCTATTGTGTTTTCCTCCTGAAAATGTACAACTGTTTTTCCCTCAAGTTAGAAAATTCACGAGCAGTTATTCATATGGCTGTACTTAAACTTCACATAATTCTTTGTTCAAACATCATCAACACCAAGACATTCCTTCATCTTTTTAACCTACCTGAAAATGTATCTTTTTGGTTCTTTTCCAAACCTGCTCCTTAGACTATTAATTTTCCTTAATAATATTTAAGACTAAACATTTTGCAACATTTATCTTATTTTTTCCTTTTTTTTAACACAGTACATTCTATAAATTCAGACTCTTTAACTAGTTCATTCATATGTCTAGTTTTTTTAGTACTGAATCCATAACACTTAGAATAATGCCTAGGGACACATGACATCAAAAATAAAACAAAAACATTTCTTCAGCAAAATCATGGAGACGGGAAGATTCTTTAGTTTACAATGTGATACAAAGTAGTAATGGCTAATCTTAATGGAAACATTTTATCAAATATATTGAAAGTAATTAAATCATTAAATTTCCCTCTACATTCATTCTGCCTAACTCACCAGTGTTATATTTTTTAAGTTCCTCTAGTTGAAAGTTTTGCACATTTAGAAGCCAAGTTAGTTCATGAGGAGATTCTGGTTATTTGTTGTGACAGGCAGTTTCTCTAATTCCTTTCCCTCTATTAGCAGAAACTAAGTTGAACATACACTGTCTCTCTCTAGAATCAATATCTTATCTATTCAGCTCCTTGAAATGGGCTCTCATTATTCAGGTGGTTTTAGATAGATGACGTGAAACTTTTATTACCTCTAGTACTGCCTGCTAGGATATATTAGAAACATTATATAACAGATATAGGCATACATCAGACGAGGTCACCTTGAGATAAAAAAAATCAATGAAGAAGAAAATAACAATTGAGTACTTTTGAGTTTAGCCCTCACTATCAAAACAACATAGTATTTAACTGGTGACAATAACAAGCACTTGTCTTCTGCAGCTCCCAATACTTGTCAGATGAGAGTATAGTAGTGAGATAAAAATGACTCATTAACTGAGAATACTGGATGAATCAAAACCCCAAAAGAAAATATGTTTATTTTATTTTCTTTTAATGCTCATTTGGGTGTCTAACACAGCTATGCCCAGGGATTTCTCCTGGCTCTACATTCTAGGACTACACTGGGCAGTATTCAGGGGCCCATATGGGATGCCAGTGAACAAAACTAAGTTAGTTTTAGGCAGAGAAAATGCCTGACCCATCACTCCAACCTCAAATAGGTTTGTTTTTAACTATATTGTTTTCTAAGAATATGTTTGGAATATTACTTATAACTTTTTGAAGATAATGTTTTTTAATTTAAAATAGTATTATGGGGAGCAGAGATATGCTACTTGCATGGTATTTGCTATACATGTGGAAAGTCTGAATTTGACTCCTTGAAATCTTATATGTTCCCCTGAGCCTGGCAGGAGTGATCCCTGAGCACAGACCTAGTTGTAAGTTCTAAATACATCCAAATAAGACCCTAAAATAAAAAATAAACATAGGTATGATCTTTATACTGTAGTTAATATATTTATATCAAATTATTTACTTATATAATATATAGGGAGGTGCAACTACAAAATATCAAAGACTTTATAAGATTCTAACAAGGAACATAAAATCATGTGACTCAGCCCCAATTAAAAAAAAAAAAAAGAGTAAGTTTCCAGGGCCCAGAGTGGTGGCACAACTGAAGGCATTTGCTTTGTGCGCACTAGCCTAGGACCACCTGCGGTTCGATGCCTGGAATTCCATATGGTTCCCCAAGTAAGGAGATATTTCTGAGTTTATAGCCAAGGAGTAACCCCTGAGCATCACAGGGTTGCTCCCCCCCGAAAGTAAGTTTTATTCAAAATGGAAACAACTTGATTAAATTATATAACATCAGAAATATTGGGCCAGAGAGGGAGTAAAAGTTGTAGGGGAAGAAAAGATGGAGGGAAGGAATAAAGAAAGGAAGGAAGGTAATAAAAGGGGGAAGGAGGAAGGAAGGAAGGAAGGAAGGAAGGATTCACTGGGTATGGCTCAATCTGTTTTCCCTAAAAAGATAATTATTTACACTGCATATAAAAATTACAAGCACAACTACTTTAAAAAGTTGGCAAATGAAGTAACAAAGATAAACTTTGTTGATAATATATGTTTGGAAGATAGAGTGGCAGAAAAATATTTTTACCATTATTGATTTATACAGGAGAAGCATTTATTTTTGTTTTTCTTAAATTGAGCAATCCAAAGAATGGAGGTTCAAAACTTGTACATGCTGATTATTACCTAAATATTTTCACATACATTTACAAACAAAAGTGCTTCAATAAAAACCAGGCAAAATGGAAACATCAGCATATACTAAAGTACTACATAATAAAAATATTGGAGCCAAAAAAAGGAAAATCTTAGTAAAGAACCAAATAGACTGTAACTTTTTTTTAATATTTTTTATTTTGATCATAGTGGCTTACATATCTTTCACATTAGTATTTTAGGTACATATTAACATTGAATCAGGGGAATACCCACCACCAGGTTTGCCCTCCCACC
>PVKC010040212.1:0-12379 GCA_004027635.1 Crocidura indochinensis | reverse complement strand
TATTTTAGATTTTCCCACTCAAATATACACTATTACAAAAAAGTTTTTCTTGTTTTTGTTATTTAGAAATATACTATCCTTATTACATCTAATTCATATTTTGATACTCTCCTCATGTACTTTTTCTAAATCATTAAAAATAACTTGTGTTCCTTTCTATTTCCTCTTTATAGGTTGCTATGTGTTTAATGACAATATATTTCAGGTTGCATTTTGGAGTGGTTTACTGAGAACAGTCTTTTTAATATAACACAAAATAATGTCCTGAGTGGTTTCATCTTTTTTTTTCTCATTATCATTAGCTTCCAAATGACAATATTCTGTTTCCTTGAATCGCCAGTATCAGAACAGAAGACTGTCACAGAGGCACTCATGCATGAATTTTGACTGGTAACCCCTTGAGAGTGGATGAACTTGTGAATGCTGGTCACCAATAAAATTTGACAATGACAGTGAATGATTACTTCTAAAATCATGTAGTGTCATTTGACAAAAAGTTGACATTTTTAGACATAATTGAGTTCTGTGAAGATTGTTTTAACAAAAACAAGGAAAACCAAAACAGAACAAAACACTTGAGTTAACCTAACTAATCAGATAACCCTTTGAAAATATGATGAAATAGTATCAAAATGTCAGAGAATCATTCACCCACAATAGAAGCAACCAGCTATGTTTTTTCAGTAGCAAGAAGTCATGTACACTTGACCAGAAGACCACAAAATTCCTTTCAAAATTTCATTCTAACTTAAGCTTTGTAAACTCGTGATAGACCAAATAAAGAAGTAAGTGAAGTATGTCTGCTCTTCTGATCCATGGAAACTGAGATTGAAATAAGAAATAGTTGCAAGTCATAATAATGTGCCGTACATCAAGCAAAAAAATAAATCATAGCTACAAGGAAACAAACTTACTTTTAAGTGTCAATATAGTTTATAATGCACAAAAGAAATGATGAATATATTACATATTTTTGTTTTACTTCTTTATGGTTAAACATCAAATACTTTGGGAGGCTACACCCAGTAATGCTCAGAGACCAAATAACCACTATACACAGGAATCATTTCTGGAGCTTGGGGACCCATAAATGATGTAGGGGTGTAGAGAAGTTAAGGAAAGATCTATTTACTCCTGGCTGTGCTCAGAAATCACCCCTGGTAGGCTCTGGGGTGCCAGGATTCAAACTGCCGTCTGTTCTGTCTTAATTGTGTGCAAGGCAAACGCCTTACCACTGTGCTATTGATCCAACCCCAACACACTATATCTTAAAAAGAAATCTCTGGGAAAAAAATCTTTGTTCTTATTATCCAGTAATATAAATAACTAGTAGTACAAAATATTTTTACTTATAAAATTGACTGTGCATAAGACATTGATGAAACTAAAACTAAAGCAACATGAGTTACAATCAATTACTTTCTAATTATGCACAATTAATATCTGTATAATGTATCATCTCAAATGTCACCTTTTTAGTTTCAATTTGCACACTTAAGAATATTTAATATGACAAACCGCAGTGATTAATTGTGTCTACATTAAAGGCATATTACTATGATGACTATTACAGGTTGCTTTTATGAATATGTGTATGCTAAATAGGGTGATATTATTTACAAAAATATTATAATGCTCAGTGCCTAAACTAGTGAACTAATATTTTATTTAGAATTTAAAGATTTATTTTAAAGTAAGTATAACTGGAAGAAAAAAGTTTTCTTCTAAGAATTCTGAGAAATAAAATATTCTGAGTTTAGTTTAGTTATGTATAAATTGGGACTAAAATTTTGTTTTAGTATTGTCGGGTACTATTCATTACATGATTTTAATTTAGACAGAATTTAAATATTAGTTCTCTATCTATAAACTAAAAATATTTACTAATTTTAATTGTTGGCTCTTTGGAACTAAACGAAATATTCAATTTGAAAGCATGCTCACCACAACAAAATTTATTGATAGAAATGGTTTAAAATCACAATGGCAAGAACAAAACTGTAAAATATGACAGTAACTAAAGGAAGTAATGATTAAATTATATTTATTTTAATTTACACTTTGTTGAACTCATTTGAATGGACGTGGCAATAGATGGGAAAGTCTAAAGAGATAGAAATGTTTACAAATATACAAAAATATAAACAGAGTGAAAAAGGTTGCATGTTCACCTACCTGAACTAGAATTAACTGTTCATATTTATGTTTTACTTACCTATACCTCATGAAAGATTCATAACAACTTGAAAAGATAGCTAATTACACTGAAATGAGTAATTGAGAAAAAAAACTAAGCCAGGAGAAAGCAAGATTGGGGAAACATATATTCAAGAATGCATTTGCATAGAAGAACAAGAAGTTTTAAAAATCTAAACTTCAAGGCCAGAGGAGCCACTTGTCTTGCAAGCTGCTGAGATCACTCTCACTGAGCATGTAACTCCACTTGTCTTTCCCTAAGTGTGATGAGGGATCGTGCTTCAGTACAGAGTCAAAACTATGTCCTTTTGGAGCTGAAGAGATTATAAAATGGGTAGGATTCTTGTTTGCATGTAGCTGGCAGTGGCTAGATCTCCTACATCCTAAATCATTCACTGTCCTCTGTTCATCCAGGAGTAATCATGAGTGCAAAGCTAGGAATAACACCTGAGCATTTGTAGATGTGGTACCAAAACAACGACAACAATAACAGCAAACTCCTATAAAATTCGATCCTGAGGACTGAAAAGATGTGGCCCAGACACCTCTACTTTAAATAAATACATAAAAGTTTACCCTTCTTGGACAATACTGATTCAGTTTTGATTCATATTTCATATGGTTACCAAAGCCTAGGAGTTTTCACTGTACACAGAGAGAGATAAGTCATGAGCACTGCTGGGTGTGTTCCAAATCCTCCTTTCCTGTACATACAAAAATATGCTCCTACACTCTAACCATCAGCTCAAGAAGTATAAATTATATAGCAAGGTCAAAACTGCTCTTCTGTAAACATGAGGTATGGAGAGTTTCATAGAAAGAAATAATTATATCTTTATAATATAGTGGAAAATGATTATCCATCAGATATTGTGAGCATTTTGCTGTGAGAATAAATGAACACAAATGTGGAGACTTTATATATTTATCAATAAGCAATTCTGGAGGTTGTAATTATCACATATATCTGAACTATTTAAATTAGAATCGCTGTCATAACTTCTTCTTTTGTTGGATACCGTTGGGGAAATCATGGATCCTGTCTTAAACTTTAAAGAGGGCCTGAGTCTTTGGCCATATACCTCTTCTTACATCTTCAAAACTAGCAGTAGAGGGGTGTGCAAGTACAGCAAATAGGGAACTTGTCTTGCTGCATACAGAAGAAAAGGGTTTAATTCCTGGCACCATGATGGTCCCACAGTCATGCTAGGAGAGATCCCTGAACTCAGAAGTAAACCTGAGAATTATCTTATATGGCTCCCCAATAAAACAAACACATACAAAAAAAACATAAGAGCTGATTTTACATTCCTTTTACATGTATATTTTATTTTTCTTCTTTTCTCACTTTCCTATTTGTTCAAAACCAGTACAGAATCTCTAATTTTAAGGAACTGTGTGATTGAACCTGCTTATTAGGGGAATCCTAGAAAAACTTTCTATCTAAAGTCTGTTCCCTAAATCTTTAAATCTTTAAATGTTCTTTTGGATCTATGATAACTACTCATACATCAGTTAATCGGCACATTAGCATAATTGTAGCTTTTGAACTATAACACAAATGACATTCTTGCCTAACAAATTTACTTTTAATAGCTTATGAATTATAATGTTTTGATACTTAAAATATAAAAATATAGAATATGGAAGCTATAAATATGTATTAGACATGAGCTAAATAATAAAATATTTTATAAATATAGGTTTATATCGATACAGTTTCAAGTTATATCCACACTTCTCGCAAGACAATGTAACAAGCATACGTGTGTTTTTCTTTAAAAGACATTGATATTGGGGCCAGAGCAGTGGCACAAGTGGAAGAGCATTTGCCTTGCAGTAGCCAATCCAGGACCGACCTTGTTTCAATCCCCATCCAGGAGGGATTTCTGAATGCATAGCCAGGAGTAATCCCTGAACATCACCAGAGTGGCCCAAAAAAAAAGGACATTTTGTTTTGTTTTGTTTTATTTTTCAGGCCAAACCCTTTTGATGCTCAGGGGTTACTCCTGGCTAAATTCTCAGAAATTGTTGCTGGCTTGAGGGGACCATATGGGATGCCAGGGGATCGAACCGAGGTCCTTTCCTTGGCTAGCGCAAGGCAGACACCTTAGCTCTAGCACCACCTCGCCGACCCCAGAAAAGACATTTTCATATTTAAGTTAAAATGGCAAGATAAAAATTTTAATGAGGTCATCTGAAAGATTTCTAGGAACTTCTTAGATGCTTAGAGAAACTTAGAAACTTAAAATTTTAATTTGAAAAAAAAATAGGCCATTTATTGAGAAAGAAAAAGAGATTTTATGTTGTTTTAGACTGGTATCCAGTAGTGCCCAGAATCTAAATTTATTTGTTGTATCACTTTGAAAACTTGGAGGAACTTGGGAATGAATCTAATTTTGTTATTTTCTAATTTTATGCTAATGCTTTGCTATTTTCAAAATGTAATTTTTATTTCATTACCAACAATGATAATAAAATACAATTACATATTTCAAGATGGAAATATATGTTGTGTTTTAAAGTTTTCCCTTTTTTTCTGAGAATTTTCAGATGAAATTTACAAAGTTCAATAAAAAGTCACCTGAAAGGAAAATCCTTTAATTGATCAACAGTCCACCTGGGTAAACAGATTTACTTATGTGGAATTTTCTCCAAGAATGAGCCACAAGAGAATGCTTTGGCAAGAAATGAGGCTTGCCTCTGATTTCCGATAAAGATTTGAGTTGGAACAGTGTGTGTTCACTTAATCTTGTTAAATGTAGCACAAAACACTAAGTGTATTAGAGCGTGTATTTAAATGATAAAAATCCCTGCTGTTAAAGCTAATAGGAAACAGTTGTTTTGCCATTGAGTTTCCACATCCAAGCATTCCTTAGATATTATCATTTACTATGACTGCTTATGGTTGGCTACAATAGACTTTGGAGATGCTCTTTTAAGTCTTTGTCTACCTTTTTGCTCAAGGAGAGCTTATTTTTGTTGTTGTCACAGTGATAAACTTTGGGAGCCATGCTCTACGAACTATTTTATAAAGCAAAATGCAAAATTATGTAAACTGAAATAGGTTATTATGATAAAAAATACATACAAGGAATTTGCTGATGATAAAAAATGCATTCTGAAATTAGAAGCTAATTTTTTTCTATTTCGTATTGACTGCATTATATTCATCGCTGTATCTATGACTTGCTATGACTCAATTAAAAAAAATAGAGTAATTTTGTTCCCAGGTGCACACCTTACTGAGATCTTTATTTTGGAATAGGAGTCAGGTTCAAGAGGGCGATCCTGTAGAAAAGTACTTGAATTTTTCAATCCTTCATCTTTATTCTCTAGGAAGGTTTAGGTTTCACTCTGCCTTAAGGCAGGGTGATGACCTCCCAGGGTGCCTTCCAAACTCAAGTACCTCTGAAGTGAAAAAGCAGTTATAAAACTTTTAAACACTTCGTGAAATATATAGTTATAAAAAATAAAGAGTTCCCAAAGCATTTACTGTGCTGAAGTGCCAACATTGTTTATCACTGTCCTGTGAAGTTTAACAAGAAAACTACCGGGTAAAGCTTTAAGAAGTTCATTTCCAAACTTATATAAGAACTAATGGGAAAGGCCTTATTTTCAAAAGCATCAGGGAAATGTGTATCCAAAGCTCAAGAACTTACTTATAATAAAGCTACAACCAATGATATTTTTATGATTATTAAGGAGTGAAATGCCATTTGTCTGTCTTGTTAAATTTTCTTCACATTTATCTGATCAGTAAAACTATCATAAAGAGTCAATTTACTGAATCAGTTTGCTGTTTTTCCCTAATAATAATAGATATGAGCTATGCTTTAGAGCTGTTTCTGATCAGTTAGCCTTTGAGTATCTCAAATGATAGATAAACATGTTCAGTAAAAGTAAGCCTAAAAAAGTGTTCAATTTAGAGAACGAAAGTGAAAGGTAATATTCATCTGCAGTGGGAAATTATGGCAACCTTGAATATAGAATATTTGGAAGAGCACAATCTTATTTATAGTGTTACATTAGAATACAGAAAATGAATAAATATTATGTAATGAACTATTTTGTGACCAGTTTTGTGTGTGAAAAATCACCTCAAAAGTATTGTAGAGATTGCTGACTGTGTTCTTAGCACTGTTTGGTTTTATTTTTATAAATTAATGCAATTCTCAGGACACATTACTATGATCTTTAATTTACTTCATAGTGGGTGAAATAGCTGAGGTTGCATTAGTAAAAGAGAAATAAAACCAAGCTTAATCCTATCCTTTTATAGCACACTCTCTGTACTTCTATAGTCTGCTATTAATTACCCTGCTTTTTCTCAGAATTCCCTATGTAAATTCTATATTTCTTCTCTTCAATTTTGTAAATCAATAACGTAGCCCAAATTACAGAGCTCACTTTAGGTAGATTACTTTATTTTTGCTTTGCAATTCTAATTTCATTAATTTTCAAAGTAACAAAATAACTAGTGAATATATATTTTGGTTATAATAATATTTTTCTTTTTACAATTACAATATAATATGTGGTATAAGAAAAAAGTCTTTAAAATGATGTTTTTAATAGAGGAAACTATTGCAGAAGTATTAAATTCTTAAAACCTTAAAATTTGATTATATAGGGGAATATGAAGTCAGTTATATGTAAATTAAGATAAAAATATTAAAAGGGACTTCTGATTTTATCGGTTATGACAATGTCCATATATACTTATCTGCATAAAAGATAGGATAAATAATTTAATCTTTAAAGAATTATAAAGGAAGGACTTAGAGAACTGTGTGTAAAAATCTTTGAAAGAAGAAATAATAATTTTTAACAAAAGCAAAAAGCAGGAAAACAAATTAGTGAGAAATAATTCACAAGTGAAGTGAAGCTAAGTTATATCTATTTATGCATCTTTAGAGATTAAAAAACTAGTCTCTATAAGATAGATAGGAAAGTACACTAGATTTTATTACTAAGTATTTTAGACCTGCTATAGATAAATAAAATACTTCTAGTTGGTTTGGGGTTGTGAGTAGGTAGGGGAGAGTAGTTTTGTTCAGTAACTGTTTGAATGAAAAATGATATTCTCAGTAAATAAATAAAACTGAATGTGAATTATACTTGGTGAGAATACATATTTCACTAGAATATAAACATGTCAAGGGCAAGGATTATTAAATTTGTCATCTTAGTTCCTTAAAATATGCCTTCCCCAAAGTATACCCAAAGATTTTTAACTAATGAGAAAATAAAAAGTGGATAACAATGGTACTTATCGTCTAGTATCTGGAATTATATCAGGTATATGCTATGAGTGGAATAGCAAAATGGTTCACCTCCATATTTACATTTATAACAAAATAAAAATTACTTTATACAATGCCCAATCATCTTTCAAATACTATACCAGTCAAATAGCATAGCATGCTGCAATCAACAACACACTTAAGACATATAAGAGGCACTTCAGACTTTCTTGAATTAAGAAAAGAAATAAAACCACCTCACTCATTATTATCAGTAGTTTAATGAAATTAATAAATAAAGGATAAATGAGTCACATAAATGATTCTTAAAAGAGAAATCAGGAAGTATGAATACTTAGTAGTCTATTGGGAATCTTGGCATAGCTGAAAAATAGATTGGAAGTTAGAAACTCATAGGATTTGGTCATTAATTAGCTATAGATATGAGATCATGGCAGAGATCAAAGCTTTTATTGAGTTAATCAGGACTATACTGATGACATTAAATAAATAAGAGGACAGCTTTATTTAAAGAAAATTTACTTTAAATATGCTGAGGGGTGTTGGCAGAATGACAGTGTAATGGGTTGGAAGTTTGTCTTGATTATCACCCGGGTTTGATCCTCAGCAATACAGATGATCCTCTGAGTTTGTCAGGGGTGATCTGGGCGTAAAGTCAGAGTCTGAGCACCACTATGTGTGTCTCCAAAACAAGATCATTTGTGACTTATGGGACATCTGTGACTAAATTAGAGGTAGAGAGTATCAAATTAAAATTAAATATTATAAATTCATAACAGATTCTTGGAGAAGATAAATAGATATTAATTGGTTAATTTGAATATAAGCATTTTTAAAGTACTATTTATTAAGTATAGAGAATTAAAAGATAATTTAAGGACACACTCTTCAGTTGCTGGGGAGATAGCACAGAACCTAAAGTGTATACCTTGCACTTGAGTTTAATCTCTGATACAACCTGGTAGTTTCCAACATCACAACGTGTAGAACTAGATACCACTGAGAATTACTGAGTGTGGCCCTGAGATTCCTCAACATCACTGAGTATGATACTGGCTATTCTCCACAGCCAAGGATCAAATAGCATGACATCCTTGTACATAGCTTGCAATGCTAGTCAAATGTCACTGATTGGAATTGGTCTCAAAGTCAATTTTCTACTTCTTATAAGGCTCCCAAATATAATTTTTTAAATAAAAAAGAATCAACTCAGAGAAATGTCACATTTTGATAACAATAGAAAGCAAAGAAAGCAGAACTAGAGTAATAGCATGTGTGGATAATGTCTAAAGACTTTCGACATTACAAGAAATCACCTTGTAAGTCAGCACCTTACATTTTTACTACTTTTAATGTGCATTGTTTTGCAAATCTTCAACTTTATTATCCAAGACTTAAAAGGAAAATTGCAGAAATTAAATCTAATTCTTATAGAATTAAGAATTCTTAAAATTGAGAATTTTGATTAATAAAAGATTCTAAAGCAAACAAAATGTAAACTCTGAATAAATGTTTGGATATGCCAGTCCTGATACCTCTAGTATTTTTTGAGAAAAACAAGTTCTATAGAGAAGTAGAAAAGTGGAACTGATATTTAAGGAGTTAGAATCATTGAGTCATGGAGAAGTAAAGGTAATTATTCACATTAACACTCAACTGTTATAGACATTAAAATAGACACTCCTAATTATCTATAAATAGAAGTTAGAGGGAGGAATGTGTTAGAGACCTTCAGAGAAAAGTGATAGGACTCAATATTTGACGTACTTGAGCTATTAATGAATTTCATGAAATTTTATTTGTGAATATATTAAAGCAAGAGGGAAGGATTTATCAGATTTTAAAAGATCTCGACTCTGAGAAAAAGTGCAAAAATAGACTTGTTAGCGTTACGAAGATCTTTGGTTATCTCATTAAGATATATGAGAAGAAATTAAAATAAGACATTTTCCTCAGAATTTTGTATATTCTAATGTGAATCAATTATAGGCTTTAGAAACAGTTGAACTTTAACATTCAAATGCATGTTGAGAGCTGTAGCTTATGGAAAGAAAATTAATAATTACCTGAGATTTTTTATTTATGGCCAAACTTGCAGTTAATTCACTTCAGTATTCAACCACTTTAAACTGAAGGACGTTTGTGATTTTAGTTTCAGTATTTTTTAACCTTAGAATATGGACAGCATCCACTGGACCTGAGGACTCCTGAAGTTAGACAAAAATGTTGAATGCAAGTACATTCTATAGGGAAAAGGCCTTTGGATCTCACCAGACTCTTGCTTGCTCGCCAGTGTCCTTTTTAAGTAAGTTTTATTTGCCTCTAAAGGCTGGTTTTCAAACTTGTAATTTTTGGTGCAACTTTTCTTTAGTGAAAATGACCTTGTCATAGAACTATGGTTTAAAAAGTCAAACTTTTATTTTCATTCTCCATATTACAGTTTTGTCTCAAACATCCTTTATTTAATTTTGAAATCAAAGTACTTATCCAAATCTGGTAGATATTTCGAGGTACTTTGATTTGTTGTAACTTGTGAAGAAAAAGAAGAAAAAAGGGATCAAAATCAAAAACTTTTGGGCTTGGTAAAAAATTATTTTTTCTATAAAATAGGAAAAATGGCCCTAGCTTTAGGAACTTTGTGTTACTCTTTTTATATGATAAAATGATTGATTCTATGTTTTAAAAAAAATTCTAAAAGTTTCTTAATTGTTAATTTAAAATTAGACATGAAACAGCAAAGCTATCAATAGAAATATATACATATAACACTATATAATTTATGATTCTTCAGTATGATGTTCTAATCAGCTACAATGATATCAAATTGAGTAATCACTTAAATATTTTACCAATCAGGTTAAAAAATATGTCAACCTGATTAGTAATTCATCATAATTTAAAAAAATCAGCTTTCATTTATATCAGTGTTTATAATGAGTTAAATTTTTCAACAATAAACATTAATGCATTTAGCTAAGAGATGTGCCAGAGAAATAGTATTGTGGATAAGGTAATTGTCTTGAACACAGCTGACTCAGGATCTATCCACATATGGTCGATCACCACCCCCACTGAGTGCAGAGTCAAGAGAAAGACGTTTTCTGCCACAAAAAAGTCTAGAAAAGAGAAACTGAAACCTACAACTATAAAATTTTTATCTAATGATAAAACAATGGATTTTTTTCTACGTGTGCAAAATGTTATGTTTAAGTGTCTTTTTTTTTAAATACAATTTATTATCTTGTGTCTTTCTTGTGTATGTAGGCAAGGAGGGTTGGGGGGAAGTTCCCGAGCAATTCTCAAGTGATCCTTTGAGTACCACTCTTCAGTTCTTAGTCAGTGGTGACTAGGATTCAGTGAGAGCCTGAGGATGTGATTCTACTTGGTCCCTGATATCCCAGAAGTTCCGGGTTGCCAGATAGTGCTGTGATTGGCTATATGCAAGGATTCACCCTAACTCTTGTTCAGTTCTCCAGCCCCTCTTTTATTTATTTACTTTTATCTCAAATCATAAAGCCCTAAAGTGCTAGAACTTACTAGAAGGAACAATCTTCAATGCTAATAATTCAATTCAAATATATAACACCCCACATTTAATTTGCAAACATAAAACTATGCATTTCTGAGGCTCTGGAATTTGTGAGTTGTAGCTCAATATAGTTATTTAGGGAAATGGAAGCATAGATGTCCACAAATGAATAATCAACTCTTAAAAACTGGCTTAAATATGTGATTAAGTAAAGCAAGTCCTCAAAGTATACTTTTTTATTCAATGTGGTTTATGATTGTTCTATCATGGTGTTATAACAAAGAAACATTAAAAGGGCAGCTTTATTCTAGGATCTGCTGTTTATGTTCATTGTTTTAAAACCTCAATCTGAGTGATCTAGATTCAGAGTAAGAAATATGATTTAAATATTATTCATAGTATTTATTAGTATTCAGAAACACTTCAGTTATCTTCATGTCTTTATCTGATTTTTTCATATAAGTAAGTATATTAGCATCTTCTTTACCTACCACTATGAATTTCAGTAGTATAAAAGATGATTGCATGATAATTGCTTGTAGACTCTGTATTCTCAAATATATAAATCAAAATCCCTTGTGAATATCTGTAAGCATTTTCACAGAAAAGATTTAATTTATCCAATTGCTTTGTATTTTACATCTCTTTCCTCCCTTCTTATTATCTATCATTTCAGTCACAATTCTGTAAGCAATGTGTGATTTTGTTGAAAGTTATCCTTTCAAATATCAATTTGTTATTGGATCTGAAATTTTCTTTGTTTATATGCAAGAGTAACACGAATTCCTTGCTGCTACCAAAGTAATAATTAGTAAGGATTATTAACTTTAATAGTGTTTTTATATAAAATTTACATAATTTTAATTATATATCATAGATATTTTCAAATGATTCATTTAGTTTTCCATAAGCAAAATTTTTTGAGAAAGCACACCGAGAGGCACTCAAAGGTTATTCCTTTACTCTGCGCTTAGAAAACACTACCAGCCAGCTTGGGAGCCATATGGGATGTCAGGGATAAAACCTGGGTTGGCTTCTTGCAATGTAAACACCCAACCTGCTATGTTATTGCTCTGGCCCCAGCACATTTATTTAACCTAAAGAAACAATAAAAAAAAGTCATAAAAATAAAAAACAAGATCAGATGACTGGAGCGATAGCATAGCAGTAGGGCATTTGCCTTTTATGAGCCTATCCAGGACGAACCTTGGTTCGATCCCACGCATCCCATATGGTCCCCTGAGCCAGGAGCGATTTCTGAGTGCAGGGCCAAGAGTAACCTTTAAGCGTCACTGGGGTGGCCCCCAAAGCAAAACAAATAAATAAATAAAAACAAGATCAGAATAATAAAGAGAAGGACATGTCAAGAGAGTTTATTGTTGATATC
>PVKC010040211.1:0-12366 GCA_004027635.1 Crocidura indochinensis | reverse complement strand
GGGAAGGATAAGGGGAAAGAAGGGTGAAAGAAGTAGAGAGAAGGGTGGAGCAAGCTTAGTGAAAGAAGGGTGGGGCAAGCTTAGCAATTGGAAAGAAAGGTGGGTTAGCAATTTTGAAAGAAGGGTGGAGAGCAAAAGGGTTAAGCTAACAATTTCCTTAAAATGTTAACTGAGTGAGAGAAGGGCAAAAACTTTCCATGGTTAAAGCAAACGGAATTTCAGTTATGCTGAGTTCCTTTGTAAAAGCTAAATTTACTTTGTGGAGTTTCCTGTTGGCTCGGGGCTATGCAAACTTGTGGATGAGGTGAAGAGAGTTCAGTCAAGTCCAAGCTGCTTGTGGGGTGCTTGGTCACCCACAGTGTTTGCCTTGCAAGCAGCCGATCCAGGACCAAAGGTGGTTGGTTCGAATCCCGGTGTCCCATATGGTCCCCGTGCCTGCCAGGAGCTATTTCTGAGTAGACAGCCAGGAGTGACCCCTGAGCACTGCCGGGTGTGGCCCAAAAACCAAAAAAAAAAGAAAAAAAAAAAAAAAAAAAAAGAAGACTAGTATATTAACATGGAGAAAAGTAGTTGGAACAGGAATGTGCTCCAGAATAAAAAGAATATTATTTCTTTAAATCAGACTTTTAGGGGCCTGGAGAAGTAGTATATGGGTTAAAATGCATGCCAGGAATGCAGCTAAATCCAGTTCAATCCCTGACACCATATTATCCCTCAAACATGACTGAGTGAAGCCACAGAGGCCCTACCTAGAACACCATAGAAGTGGGTCCAAGTAATTACTAACATCACAGGGCATTAGCAGCATTGCATTTTTGGGCCCATGCATTGAACCACTAGTATAAGCTAAATATCATAGAAGGAACCCCAGGCCCCCTGAGCACAGCTTGAGACCTCTCTACAAAAATTTTAAAAACATTTTTAGGGTTGGAGAGATATCTTAAAGGGCTGAATACATTCTTTGCATTTGAGAGACTCAAGTATGATACTGGCTACTATGTGGTCCCACAAGCACTGACCTTTAACTGCACACACTCAGAAGTATACCTCAGCATTACTGAATATAACACCAAATGTATATATAATTTTTATTATGGGTTGAAAAGTATGGTTGAAATGAGAACATAATATAACTGTCATATTTGAGACCCTTCATTTAATTTTCAGTACTGCTTGCAGCCACCTCCAACTTACCTCCTCCTTTCCTATATATCCCAGTTCCAGTACTACTTGGGTGTAGTACTGGTGGCACCTAGCACTGTGGCCCCTGAGCATTGAATTTTCAGCCCAATATCACTGGGCAAATAATGGCCTCTATAAAATTATTCTATTATAAAATAAATTGCAAATACATATATATAGAGAGAGAGAGAGAGAAGACTTTGTAAGTTTTACAAGACTAACAGCCTTAAGACCTACAACTATATCAAAATATTTTTTCTAATAATTCTAAAACCCTCTTTATGTGCCCTGACCTAATCATAGAGCTTTTCATATGTATTTAATAATCACTTCTGTGTTTCTTTCTAGTCTTAGTATTCAACTGTGTGTTCCTAAACACTATAATTTTTCTTGCTCATTTTAACATTTAATGTTTAGTCAAAATTAAAAAGAGAAATAAAAGAAAAATAAGTTACAATTCAGGTAATAAGTTCAATTAAAATCCAAACACAATGTGGAATCATAGTGCACAATACTAGTTAAAGAAATGAAACCCAGACAGGTTTCCTGGGTTTATATTCTAACTCTGCCAATTATTAGTTCTTTGAGATTGCATTATTTAGCTTCTCTGTGTGAATTTTCATTATTTCAAAGTGGAAATAACAATAATATTTACATAAGCACATGGACAAATATATATGTAGTATATTTTACACAAAATAATACAAACCAACTTTAAATGTTTAATAAATAAAAAGTAAATCCTAGTAAATAATAGGAAAAAGACAGAAATAATTCAATAAAATAATAATGCCTGGGGAGATAATATAAGTGTTATGCATGTCATAGGCTCTGTGTTCAATCCCTAGCACCACATGCCTTCCTCCAAAAGGAAATAATGATAAGTCATAAATTTATAGTTGTACTTCAATACTTTTTTCTTCCTCCAATAAATAGAAAATATTTTGTTTCAAAGAAATTTGGTCCATAATCAGTTTCATAAGCATGAACTTGAATTAGTTTAATGCTTTATGGTTGCCATATTGGAGTTATTCATAGCTTTTGGACAAAAGACCCCATATATTTAGTTTTCACTGGGTCCCATCAGTTATATAGGCAGTCCTTCTCTAAGCACACATACCTCATTTTCTATCTTTTCTTCAGCTATAAGTGCTACTGTGAGCAAATTTTACTCAATTGAAAGGAAAGAAAAAAATTGCATATGCATTTTATGGAATATGTCTTTAAAACCATTTATCCTTCTTGCTAACTGAAATACTATATTAATAGATGAAATTCCAGTAGTTATCTTGGGCTCAGATAGATGCCATACAAGACAAAGCAACAGGATTATCATAAGTTTGACACATAGAGAAACTAGGTGTCAAATATCTTTAGTCTTCCTGAAATAATTTTGTCTTCAACTAAACAAAAATAAAATGTTTATTTTATATAAACAAAATACTTTGGATAATTATTTATTAATTAAATATAATACATTAATTAATTCTCTATAATTTTGTATTTCCCTGTAACTTGCATTTGAATATAACTAACAGAATGAGAATGGATGAATGAATGAATGAGAGAGACAGAGAGAGAAAGAAAGCAAAAGAATTCATAAAACCAAGTTTTGAAAAGATCAGGTAGATGTATTTCTTAATTGGTCAACTCAATCAAGAAAAAATACAAAATTAGAATAAATTCATAGCATAAGGTATAAATACTTGTTATAAACTTAATAATTAAGACATAATTTAAAAAAACATTTTTTTAAGACTTTGGGCCACACCCAATGACGCTCAGGGGTTACTCCTGGCTATCAGCCCAGAAATCGCTCCTGGCTTGGGGGATCATATAGGATGCTTGGGGATCTGTTAGTACGTGCAAGGCAGACACCTACTGCTTGTGCTACTGCTCTGGCCCCCAAAAGAATATATTTTAAAATAAATTGCAGAAAAATACAAAATAACCTTTCATGAATTTATTTTTATTTTAAATATCTTTATTTAAGCACCTTAGTTATAAGCATGATTGTAGTTGGGTTTCAGTCATATAAAGAACTTCTCTCCTTTTCCAGTGAAACAATTTAATCACCAAAGTCCCCCAACTCCTTCCTCCCCCCTGCCTGTATTTGAAACAGGTATCTACTTCCATCACTCATTGATATTGTTATGATAGCTGGCAGTGTAGTTATTTCTCTAACTGCATTCAACACTCTTTATGGTGAACTTCATATCGTGAGCTGATCCTTCCAACCCTCATCTCTAACGTCTTTGATTGTTTTTACAATAATGTCTTTCATTTTTCTTAAAACCCATAGATGAGTGATACTATTCTGCGTCTATCTCTCTCTCCCTCTGACTTATTTCATTCATCATAATAGTTTCTCTGTGCATCCATGTCTAGGAAAGTTTCATGACTTCATCTTTCCTGGCGGCTGCATAATATTTGATTGTGTATATGTACCAAAGTTTCTTTAGCTATTCATCCTTTGAAGGGTATCTTGGTTGTTTCCAGATTCTGGCTATTATAAATAGTGAATCAATGAATATAGGTGTGAGGAAGGCATTTTTTTTTCTTCCCTGCCTCCCTCCGTGAGGAAGGCATTTTTATACTGTATTTTTGTGTTCCCAGGGTATATCCTTTGGAGTGGTATAGATGGATCAAATGAGGGTTCAATTTCCAGTTTTTGGAGGAAACTCCATATTGTTTTCTATAAAGGCTGGACTAGATGGCATTCCCACCAGCAGTGAATGAGAATTTCTTTCTCTCCACATCCCTGCTACCACTGATTGTTCTCATTCTTTGTGATGTGTGCCAGTCTCTGTGGCATGAGATGATTCCTCATAGTTGTTTTGATTTGCATTTCCCTGATGATTAGTGATATGGAGCATTTTTTCATGTGCCTTTGGCCACTTGTATTTCTTTGAGAAATTGTTCATTTCTTCTCCCCAATTTTGATGGGATTATATATATTTTTTCTTGTTAAGTTCTATCAGTACCTTGTGTATCTTTGATATTAGCCCCTTATCTGATGGTATTGGATGAACAGTTTCTCCCATCATGTGGGAGGCTTTAGTATCCTAGTATCCTAGGTACTATTTCCTTTTAGGTACAGAAACTTCTCAGTTTAATACAGTTACATTTTTTTTTTTTTTTTGGTTTTTGGGTCACACCCGGCAGCGCTCAGGGGTTACTCCTGGCTCTACACTCAGACATCGCTCCTGGCAGGCTCGGGGGATCACATGGAATGCCAGAATTTGAACTACTGTCCTGCATGGAAGGCAAACACCTTACCTCCATGCTACCTCCCCGGTCCCAATACAGTCCCATTTTTTAAATTTCTGTTTCCACTTGTTTGGAGAGAGCTGTTTCCTCCTTGAAGATGCCTTTAGTCTCAGTGTCATGGAGTGCCTTACATGTTGTTCTATATACCTTATGGTTTCTAGTCTGATATCAAGGTCTTTAATTCATTTAGATTTGACCTTTGTGCATGGTGTTAGATGTAGGTATGAGTTCGGTTTTTTGCAAGCACCTTGCATGAATTTGAACTTTAAAAAGGGGCTCCTAAATTCTCTAGATTCTGATTACTTTTTATTTCCTAATATAAGTAAGTAAAATAAAAGAGCTGAGTCAAACTGTAAATTAATAAAATAAACTGATCAATCTTTACTACAAAAATGCAAAGATGTAATAATACAGAAATTTGTGAACAAGTTATGAATTCGTTCATCACCTTAAAGAAGAAAATAAAGACAATTACTTCAGCATACACAAATATTCATTTAAAACTTAATATCTATATATAATTTCATTAATATTAGGAAATTTATCACAGCTCTAAAATACTTTTTAATGCAATACTAAGGTTCTGACCAAAGAAATAATATAGGAAAAAGAAATAAGTTCAAAGAGAAAAGAAAGATATAACTGTAATTTGTCTTTTATTATAGACTAAACATTTTGAAATAATAAATTATCAGACATAATATAACTGTTGATATTTGCAATAACACTAACTTATAAATAAATAATAAAGTTGCAAAATATATTCAGAATACAAATAAAAGTATAAAACATATGTAAGAGGCATATTTAAAATAGAATTGTCAGTAAAGTGTTTTCAATAATGTTAACATTCAGAATGACCAAAATAAAACCTAGTTAGGCAAATAACTGAAGCCGAACATTTTGGGAGCATGGGAGATAATACAAATTTTAAGGCACACACCTTACGTTCAGCTGACCCTACGTTTGATTTTCAAAATACATGGTCCTCTGATCATTTCTGGATCTGGAGTTCTCTGAGCACCACTGTGTTGACTTAGAATTCCTTGTACTTTAGTGTCGAAGTGGCACCATGTCCATGGACCCTCTAACTGAAACCCAGGTCCAGTTGGCTGAAAATCACCAGTAGCAGTCCCAGAATCCCTAAGCACCGTTGGAAAGCCTTTTATACACAAAAAAAAGTGTTCTGTGTAAAGGAAACTGTACAAGGTAGTTTTGGACAAGTGTTTGTAAATCTTGATGGTCTCTTTCTTTTAATATGGTATCTTCTTTTTTAAAAAGTATTTAGTCATGTTTTAACATTTGAAAAATGAAATATTTTGATTCAGTTTAAGAAAAATCTTTGTAATTTTATATAGGGTGGTTATTTTTTTATAAATAAAATTAACAAACCAACAAATTAAATAAAAAAAATGAAAGTTTAGACTTCACGATCTAGGAATAAATTGTCATAGAGAGGAGAGTGGGGAGAGAGATGAATAAATTGAATACCAGGGCTTAGTTGTATGATAAAGGAAAATTTAGACTTCTAGTGTAGCTCATTCAATGATGTGTACCTAAAACCTATTTATTATTAACCAATGTTTTTTTTTTTTTTTTTTTGGGTTTTTGGGCCACACCCGGTGACACTCAGGGGTTACTCCTGGCTATGCGCTCAGAAGTCGCTCCTGACTTGGGGGACCATATGGGACACTGGGGGATCGAACCTCGGTCCGTCCAAGGCTAGCGCAGGCAAGGCAGGCACCTTACTTCTAGCGCCACTGCCCGGCCCCTAACCAATGTTTTAGTTAAAAAAAATATTGCCTTGTATGTTACCAACCCTTATTAAATCATCCTGCAATGTGTTAGGCCTCCCAAGCAGCACTAGGAGTCATGCCTGAGCACAAAACTAGTAATAACATCTCTAGAGGAGGCACCAAAATTCAACTCTCTTAAACCCTCAAGGAAAAAAAAAAACAAAACAAAGATGTCAAGGAAGAAATAGCATTTTGAGAATTATAAACACTACAAATTACAGGATAGATGAAAAAAATTTATAATATTTTATTAAAGCACTATGATTTACAAGTATTCACTCAGATTTAGAAAGTATTCATTCTATCACAGTGTCAACTTCCCTCAACCGCTGTTCCCATGTTCTTTCTACTACTCCCTCCCACCCCCAGATTGTCATTTTGACAGAGACCTGATGAAAAAAATTTTCTTATTTGAATTTTGGGCCACATATGGTAGTGCTCAGAGGTAGCTCCTGGCTCTGCGCTCAAAAATTACTTTTGGCAGGCTCACAAGAGCATATGGGATGCTAGGGATTGAACATGGGTCAGCTGCATGTAAGGCAAACACTCTTCCCACTATGCTATAGCTCTAATCCTGAAAAAAAATTTTTATTTCTCTTCTCCCTGTCTTACACTTAGTTGTCTGATATATCTCACTTAACACTTACTTCAAAATAATTTCATTTCTGTTTCTTTTGAGCTTCTACATGTCTCTGATTTCTCCTACATATACCTGTATCACTTCTCTAACTGCAAAGTTTGGAAATTAATTGTAAAGTGAAATTCTGATGTGTTAATACTCCTTTCTCTTCTGTTAGTAAGTTTTAAAAGGCAATTTGGACTTTAATTGCTCATCAGGTAATATGAATATAGCTTTGTAAGGACCTCAAAATACTTATATTCTGTACCTTCTCTTAATTTAAAAATTAAAAAAAATTGAAGGTCACAAAAAAGTTAATGGACTTTAAATGGAAAATTAAATTATTATATAGATGAATTTATTAGCAATTTTCCTCTTCCCTAACTTTACTACTGTCCATGCAACTTGGATCAGTCACTCAAAACTTTCTGAATATTGGGGCCGGAGAGATAGCATGGAGGTAAGGCGTTTGCCTTGCATATAGAAGGAAGGTGGTTCGAATCTCGGAATCCCATATGGTCGCCCAAGTCTGCCAGGAGCGATTTCTGAGCGTAGAGCCAGAAGTAACCCCTAAGCACTGCCGAGTGTGACCCAAAAACCAAAATAAAAAAATAAAAAATAAAACCTTTCTGAATATCAATTACATATTCTATACAGAATTATGACATTAACACCAAGTTTACCACGTTTCTTGTAGAATGAAATGAGTTGTAGATGTGAGAAATGGGATTTCAACTTACATATTTTTCTCATACTATGTTGCATCTAACTCAGTACCAGATACATAGGTGTCATTTTAATAATATTTACAGAGGGAGTGGGGTTTGCTTAGGGGGAATATGTTTAAAGGATGGCATACTGGCTCTGTTGTAGGTGGCCATATGTGGAGACAGAAGTCAGAGTAGATCCCTACGGAAAGCTGATCTCCTAGGGACATTTTGAAAGAAAATGTACAGAGCCCACGGAAAGGTGGGCATTTCTATCCCACTCCCAGGTTGTGCAACTTTCAGAGGAAAAGAAAATTTGAGACTTTCAGAGGGGTGAAGAAGCCTTTTCTCCCTGCTTTCTGAGAAAGAGCTGACACACTACCTGATCCTGCCAGTTTTGCTGTTTTTTTCCAGGCATTTTGTCTCCTCTGTTCAGTTAACATTTATCTGTTTACTCTGTCCAGCAGGACTTTCTGCAAGTGATAAAAAAAAAGCTTTGTTTCTCTATGCTTTCCAATAGCCATTAGTCACACGCAGCTGTTGACCAGCTTAAATGTGTCTAGACACAAAGAAGAAATTTCAAATTTTATTAAAAATGCAAAAAAATGTACAAATGTGTTTGTTGACATTTCAAATTACTATTTGATGAGATTCTCCTGTGTATATATGAGATTATGTACTGGCACTACCTCATATTTCTGACAATTCTCTGCACAGCAACCAAAGCAGTTCACCAAGTCCCAGGCCTTCATTCTGTCCTACAGATGGGTTTCTATCACAGAATCAAGCGCTCCCTACATAATCTATCCTTCCATATGGATCCAGTCATTCTTGCCTGCTTTGCTCTTCATTTCCCACATGCAATGTTTTCTTCCCATTGTTGTTCTTGTTGCCTAAACCAAGCAGTCTCCTTCTACCATCTTTTCTTTGTCTAGCTTATGCCTACCTGTCAGTGGAGTCAGATCAGGCACTTTCTCCATCCTGAAGTTCATCCTGAACTTCCATCATTAGTTTTGAACGAGGAATAGAAAAGTAAATACAGCACGCAACATCGTGCTAGGACAAGAACGCACATGGGGACCACACAGGGACCACACAGAGCTGGTCAGGAATGGGTCATATACTATCTTGGACTTGGAAGCTAGTGTTAATTCGTTGCAGAGTCACGGAAAAGCGCATGCTGGGCTAAGGAAATAATACAGCAGCAAAAAGGTTTCTATGCTTTCTAGAGTTGGTGCCATTTTGGAGGGTCAAGATGTCAAAGAGCATCCTTTGATGCAGAGGACCTGTGCATGTGGAAGAGATTGGCACAGAATTACAGCTCCTCCGTGTCTCCTAGTGGAAGACAAGTTATCCAGCTCCAGGAAAGGCGTTGGGAAATCTAGAAACCTGATCTTAGACCTCTAAAGTTAACACAGATCAGAGAAGAAAAGCCAGAGCACAAGCTCAGTGGTCAGCGCTGGGACCTTGGCCTGCAGCGGTTGGCGAGTAGCAGCCAGGAGAAAGACAGCCGAGCATGCTCAGTTGCCAGGACGCGTGGCCGGGTCGCGGGGACAAGTGCCTGAGCCCGGGACCTCCAGGGCTCCCTTTGGGGGGGCTCGTGCGTGCGGAGGGGGCGGAGCCTCGGCGCGCGCTCCCTCCGAGCCGCCCCGCCCGCGCGCCTCGCCGGAGACCGGCAGCCCGTTGCCTTGGTAACCGTGGCGCCGCGTCTTCCTGGGAGAGTTGCTGTCAGCCGGCGGAGCCCATCGCCGGCTCCCACTGCCCCGCTCTTTTCGCGTGGGCCCCGAGGTGGAGGGACGAGAAAAAAATGGCGGAGCGGAGCCAGACGGCGCCTGAGGCAGGTCTGTGGGGGCGGTAGATCTGGGAAGCCTAAGGTTGCACCGCTGTCCCTGGCCTCTGGGACTGGAGACCCGGGCAAGGCCTCAGTCCCGAGGTGACGCCACCCCCAATTCCTTTTTTTTTTTTTTTGGTGTTTTTTTGTTTTGTTTTGTTTTTGTTTTTGCGCAATGGGCCTATGACCTCGGGGTCAGGGGTCAGGGGTCAAGGACTCACATCCTCCTGAGTGGCCTGCTAGGGACACCAGGGAGTTTAGGAGAATGTTGAATGTTCACAATCCTCAGTGCGCCCGGGCCCAGAAAGGTCTGCAATCCCAGGGAAGAACAGATCCCAGGTCCCATGCCCCAGGAGCACCTGTGACAGAGCTGCGTCATGGAAAGGGTGTAGCATCCTGAGAAAGAGAGAGAGAAAAAAAAGTGGGAGATCCCCACTAAAGGGGCCAGCTTTGGAGAGAAGGAGGTTTTCAGTCTGAGGGTGCAGGGCTCTGTATGAGAATGCTACTTGGTCAGCATGGCAGGGGGTGTTGTTTACCCCGTGTTTGGATTTTGGAGAGTGTAGTACCTTAGGGTCCTTCCTACTCTAGAAGAAAAAATACAGATGCTCAAATGACTCGGGTTCTTTGAAGGGAACGACCAGAGCCCCCCTGATCTTCACAATCCTAGGCTGATTGATGCCTGCCCATAGAATTTGTGATTTTGAAGGTCAATCAGAATTATAAAGGGGTGCATATCCACACAGGGTGGGTGGCAGATTGTCTTAGTTGCAGGAGACTGACAAGAAGAGGAAGAACACAGATCCTGTTTTGAGGGAACTGCCTTGAGATTATAGCTGGGCTTGGAGGGAGAGTGACTTGAGTTTCTTAATAAGGTCATTGAACAGATCAAATATTATTGTAGTTCTGTGTATGTGGGAGGGAGTTTGTTCCTAAAGAGGCTGGGGGCTAAAGAACTGTAACCCTCAAGGAACCCCCCCCCCCCCGATCACTATGTAGAAAAGAAGGGACTTCTAATTGGGTATAATGGTTACAGAAGTGACCCATGAACTTATATAGCTTCTTAGAGAGGGGAGGTGAAAGTAGTGGTTGCGGTATGACTATACAGAAGCTGCACCTGAGAGCCCAGAACTGTAAGGATGAACCTATTAGGAATGGTTTCAATGACCATACTTCTGACGTCCTACATCTTCCTTTTCTATCTCTTTATTCCCACTTGCTGTCATTGCTGATTTTATAGTTTTCAAAAGTATTTTACTTTTTATTTATTTAATTTTTGAGATCATACCCAATGGTGATTAGGGCTTACCCCTGACTATTCAGGGATCATTCCTGGTGATTCTGGAAGAACCATATACGATTCTGGGGACTTAATCTCAGTTGACTTCGAGAAAGAGAAGCACCCTATTTGCTCTAGTGTCTATCTGATCCTCGTGTTATTGTTTTCATCTTCTAAACATTCCTTTATTCATTCACACAAATATGTGAGTTTCATCTAAATACAAGGTACTAAGTTAAGTCTTGAAAACCTGATTCTGATCACTTTATTCTTTCATATATTATTAGCTCCTTATAAATGTTGTCCTTGAACATATTAAACAATTGACATTTTTATAGTTTATGCTTATCTTCTTCAATACATTGTAAACAATCATGAAGGCAAGTGTCTCTTCTTTAGCAATTCCACATTTTTAAAACTATCCTGATATATAGTAGGTTATTAAATATTTGTTAATTGAATAACCATAAACTGCAAGTGGTTACAGAAGCTTTCTCTGAAGTAATATTTTCGCCAAGATAGTGATTGAATAAGTGAAGAGAAGAGCTGAGGGGTCCATTCAAAGAATAAGATAGAGACATGATGTGCAGTGTTTAAGGAATGGAAAGGAGAAAAGTATGGCTGTAAATAAGGCAATTGGGGAGAAAGAGGTAAACTGAAGTCGATATTTGTAGGACCCTATAGACTATTATATGGGTTCTGGGTAAAAAAAATGTTCTATAAATATATAGACTGAAGAAGAGCATGTATGCAGGAGGATGAAATGATTAAGAATTATAATAACTAGTTACAATGTGGAGAGTAAAGCATTTATGTCAGAATATGTCAAAATATGTCAGAGGTAGAGCTGAGATATAAATAACAGAAATATTTAATGGACTTAATGAAAGTGAGTATAAGGAAGAAGATATCAAGATGTGCTTCTAATTTTCTAATTTGTGCATCTGGATATTTGGTGGAACTGATCTGAAAATAGGAAGGGATCTTGATTAGGCTTGTGGCAGAAATATTGAGTTCCATTTTGAACATACAATCTTTGAGAAATTCAAATAAATGGACAGAGTGGTTAGGCAGTTGAATTAATAAGTTATGTATGAATTAGAGTAGACATAATTCCTAAAATTATAAGTATGGATATTATAAGTTTGGAGAAGAGACTTGAAATAAAGAATTGAATAACTGCAATATTTCAAAATCTTCCAAAGAAACTGAGAAGGTATAATTAGATTGATCCATCAAAAAATAATGTTCAAGATGCATGGCATATTCAATAAGTGGAAAGTTGCCAGTGATTTAAAGAGAAAAATGGAAAAAACTAGATTGAGCAACAAATTTAGCCTTTTTTAAAAATTCTTATGAAAGGAAATTGGTGAAAGGAGTCTATTTAAACTTCCAAATCTTATTGATTCAATCTGGCATGATCTCGGTGACCATATATATATGGTCCTGAGGATTGAACTAGAGGTCTTTCACACTCAAGAAATGCACTTTATCCTTTTGACCTGTCTCCATGTCTATTAGCTTTCTGTTTTTGTTTTATACTACAGAAAGATAATATACTATAATTACTGTTAGTACCATAATATTGCCATTGAGATGTGGGACATCACACTAATAAAATGTATAATAAATCACATTCACCTGAATAAGAGTTAAATTTTTTTTTTTTTTTTTTTTTTTTTTTT
>PVKC010040210.1:0-12379 GCA_004027635.1 Crocidura indochinensis | reverse complement strand
GGGCCATACCCGGTGGTGCTCAGGGGTTACTCCTGGTTGTCTTTGGCAGGCACGAGGGACCATATGGGACACCGGAACTCAAACCAACCACCTTTGGTCCTGGATTGGCTGCTTGCAAGGCAAACGCCCGCTGTGCTATCTCTCCAGGCCCGAGATAGGTGTCTTCTAAACAGGATTCCCAAGATTCTTTTTTATTCTTAGTCTTTGAGGGCTGAGAGGCTAATGTACTTGTCATGTACTTGACTAATCTGTTCTATCCTGGTATCTCATAAGTTCAAACCCTACCAGGGGTGATCCTGATCATTGAGCTAGGAGTAAGTCTTTAAAAACAGTTGATGTGACCCCAGAGTAAGCAAGAGTAGTGTCTTTTAAGAAAATTAATTAAAATATTGGTTGTATTTTTCTTAAGATCTTTTGCAAAATTAAGTTTACCTTCAACATGGCAAATTTGGTTTTAGATCTTTTGTTGTAAAAGAGGTGTACCCTACCTTTCTTTCATTATTTAAAAATGTTATCAATGGCTAGTTTTTATCACACCCATTTAGTTTTTTGTTTTTTTGTTGTTGGTTTTTGGGTCACACCCAGCAGAGCCCTGGGGTTACTCCTGGTTCTAGGCTCTGAAATCGCTCCTGGCAGTCTCTCGGACCATATGGGATGCTGAGATTCGAACCAATAACCTTCTGCATGAAAGGCAAACGCCCTACCTCCGTGCTATCTCTCCAGCCCCTAATTTAAATTTTTGATATTAATTCTCAGGTATTTTTGTAAAATAGTTTGTTGATACTCATTTAACATATTTTTATTTTATTATTTTGGGTAGCTTCCCGAGCACTGCTAAGGGAACCTAAGGCCATTCTTTGTAATACTGGGTCAAACTCTTGAATGGTCCAGGATATCAAACTCTTGAAAGACCCTGGACACAATGCTTAGTGGCCTTCAAGACCATACTTGATAGTCCCGAGTGACCTCCAGGGCTGCAATCTGGCAGTGTTTAGGAGGCCATGTGGAGCCTCCTAATTCAGGTCAGGTGCATAACCCATCTATTAATTCCCAGGGCTCTTTATACATATATATATATATATATATATATATATATATATATATATATATATATATATATATATATATGCATGCTATTAAGAGTCTAGTTTAATAAAATTTAATAAAATAAAAATTAAACTAGTGTTTAATAAAACATGTTGAGTTGAAAAATTATTGACGCCACACAGGCACAGGTTATCCCCATATACATTTCCCTTTATTATTTTTTTTTGACAAGTTGTGATTAGTTTTTGTGTTTATATTAGCTAAGCTGTGTTATAAGCCTATGCAATTAGTTTTTAAATAAAAATATTTTGGTTTAATTGATAGCTGCTGAGGAGCTTGATATGGAAAATGAATTTTTATTACCCCCTGTTTTTGGAGAAGAGTATGAGGAACAACCTAGACCCAGATCTAAAAAAAAGGTATAAAATTTAATAGTCTTTTTGCATTCACATAATTCTCTGGCTAGAAATATTTCCTTTTTTTTTTTTTTTTATTTAACTTTATTGGTTGATTGATTGGTTTTTGGGCTATATCCAGAGGTGCTAAGAGGTCACTCCTGGTTCAGCACTCAAAAATCGCCCCTGGTAGGCTGGGGGACCACCTGGGATCCCAGGAAATCGAACCTGGTCCCTCCCGGGTCCGCCACACTCAAGGCAAACAACGCCCCACTGCTGTGCTAATCTCTTTGGCCCCTAGGAATATTTCTATATAGGTAGATAGAATAAGAACGTAGTGATCTTCAGGTTATACCATTAAGAGTATTAATAAATATTTTGTTTTCTGAATTTAAGAAGCTTTTAAGAAAAAATTTGTAAGTAATAAAATTGTCATTCAGTTGTTGTTTTATATAGAGTAAAAATATTACTGGTGCACTTCTTAGTTATCTCTTTTATCTACATCAAAGATTGATGTAGATAAAGGGATGAGATGTTGTTCCAGAAAAGTAAATGACAAATATTTTCCAAGAATTGGGGTTATTTTCAAGAACTTGTTTTATTCATGACTTTGTTAGGTGAGACAAAGAAATTAATGCAATTAAGGTACATAGTTTATTATATCTGATCTTTTTCAAGTATGTTATCACGTACTTCTTGGATAGTTTGATAATGGAGGTAGATCAAACTCAAATAAACAAATGTAATTGTTTAGTGTATTAACAAATTTCTGTGTGCCCTGGTTTCCAGCATAAAAGCAGATCAGAGTTAATCCTTCTCAAAAGTGGCTTTCAGGATGCATTTTACAGTGGGTAGGGTGTTTGCCTTGCATGTGCCTGATGTGAGTTCAATTCTTAGCACCCCATATGGTCCCCAAATAAGTCTGATTTTGGAACTAGGAGTAACCTCTGAAAACTGCCGAGTGTGGCCTCAAAACAAAAAGAGGAAAAAATGACTTTCATCAATTTCCCCCCAAACTGAAAAAATAAATGATTATTTGTAATAAAATGAAGTCTGACTTACACTGACACTACCCAAAAATGAAGTAAAAATACGAAAACCGGGGCCTGGGAGATAGCATGGAGGTAAGGCATTTGCCTTTCATGCAAAAGGTCATCGGTTCGAATCCCGGTGCCCCATATGGTCCCCCGTGCCTGCCAGGAGCAATTTCTGAGCATGGAGCCAGGAGTAACCCCTGAGCACTGCCGGGTGTGACCCAAAAACCAAAAAAAAAAAAAAAACGAAAACCTTAGATGACCCACGTATTTTTGAGCTTAGTTTTGGTAGTATTTCTTAGATACAACATCAGAAATACAAGTAGCAAAATGAAAAGTTAATTGGACTCTATAAAACTTTTGGGAGGGGGGTCGGGCCACACCCGATGACAATAGGGTTACTCCTTGCTTGGGGGACCATATGGGATGCCGGGGGATCAAGCTGTGGTCCATCCTAGGTTAGCGCATGTAAAGCAAACAACCTATTGCTTGTGTCACCGCTCCAGCCCCTATAGAAACATTTTGCACAGGAAACAGTGTCATTAAAAATGAAATCAGGGGGCCAGGCGGTGGCGCTGGAGGTAAGATGTGCCTTGCCTGCGCTAACCTAGGACGGACCGCGGTTTGATCCCCCGGTTTCCCATATGGTCCCCCAAGCCAAGAACGACTTCTGAGCGCATAGCCAGGAGTAACCCCTGAGCGTCACTGGGTGTGGCCCAAAAACCAAAAAAAAAAAAATGAAATTAGAGTTGTTGAGTGGTATTTTTCTAGAAGAATAAATTTAAGTGTCATTGAAAGTTCTTAAGTAATTTATTTTTCTCATTAATGGTTTTCACAATTTAAAATTTTATTCAAAGGGGGGCCAGAAAGCTAGATAACTCAGCAGTAGGGCGCTTGCATTGTATGTGGCCAACCCAGGAGGGACCTGGTTCGATTCCCAGCATCCCATATTGTCCCCTAGCCTGCTGGGGATGATTTCTGAGTGCAGAGCCTGGAGTGGCCCCTGAGTGCCACTGGGTACAGTCCCCTAGCCTGCTGTGGCCCAAAAACCAATCAATCAATAAAGTTAAAATTTTTTTTTTTTTTTTTTTTTTTTGTGGTTTTTGGGTCACACCCGGCAGTGCTCAGGGGTTACTCCTGGCTCCATGCTCAGAAATTGCTCCTGGCAGGCACGGGGGACCATATGGGGCACCAGGATTCGAACCGATGACCTTTTACATGACAGGTAAACGCCTTACCTCCATGCTATCTCCCGGGCCCCAAGTTAAAAAATTTTATATACATAGTGATTTATATAGAAATGATATTCCTGTATATGCATTTCAAGTAGTGCTGTAATGTAGCTGTTCTCTAATTCAAGACTACCAGTCAATTTAAGCATGAAATATATTTCTTTTTAATTTGCTTTTGTTTGGAAATGGTATACATTGTCTTGAAACAGTAATTGATTTTGCCAAAAAAGAATTTACGTCATTTTTTTTACTGGTAGGGAGCCAAGAGAAAAGCTGTATCAGGATACCAGTCTCATGATGATAGTTCTGATAATTCAGAATGCAGCTTTCCTTTCAAGTACACATATGGTGTAAATGCTTGGAAACACTGGGTTAAAACTAGGCAACTTGATGAAGATCTTCTGGTATTAGACGAACTAAAATCCTGTAAGTATTCTGATTTTTGTTGCCGTACATTAAATTTAAAAGTCAAGATTTATTGGTGAGGGAGGGAATCAAGATTTATTAAGATTTGTTTAAAAAAATAAACAAAACTTTAAAAGCTGTTTAAAACACTTTGAAGCTGAGTAGAGCTCTTGCCTCGAATGAGATTGACTCGGACTCAATCGTAAGCACCCCACATGGTCCTGGAACCCCACCACTAGTAATTCTTGAAAACAGAGCCAGGAGTAGCCAAGTGTGGCCAAACCCCACCCAAAGATCAACTATTTTAAGTAAATTTCAATGTAGATTTCCTTTCCTTTTAGTTTAGTTTTTGTTTTTGAGCCACACCTAGCAGCATGGCTTTGTGCTCAGAAATTGCTCTTGACAGGCTCGGGGACCATATGGGATGGCTAGGTTAACTTTGTGCAAAGCAAATACTATATCTGCTGTTATTGCTCTGGCACTCCTTTATTTTATTTTATTTTATTTTATTTATTTTAATTTTATTATTTTAGTAAAAATTTAGATGATTTCTTAATCCCTATATCAGTAATAATATTACTAATTTTTCATCTTATTTTTTACTTAGCTAAATCAGTAAAGTTAAAAGAGGATCTGCTTGCTCACACGACAGCTGAGCTTAACTATGGATTAGCTCATTTTGTCAATGAAATCCGACGACCAAATGGAGAGAATTATGCACCTGACAGCATCTATTATCTTTGTCTTGGAATACAGGAGGTTAGTAATTTGATGGACACATTTGAATATATACATTATATACATTGAATATATACATTATTAACAATACTTGTGATGATGTGATTTTGTTTTGTTTTGGGCCACATCTGGTGGTGCTTATGATTATTCCTAAAGTGCCTTGGGAGGGACCATAAGGGGTGACAGGGATCAAACCCAGGTTGATGCATGCATACTAACCTACTGTAATATCACTCAAGCCTGATAGGATAGCTTTAAGATGGAATATCTTTTGAAAACTTTAGAATATTCTAAAATAATTTTTAATTGATTGTTGGTGTTTTGGCTACCAAAGAATATATTCCTTTAAACTCCTAAGTTCTCTTAAAACTTCACCACATTCACAATGAGCTTAATATTTGAAAAGTAAGTTAAAGACAAACACACATCTCATATTTTTTGTAACGGGCAGATCTAAAAAGGTGTTGTATATTTGTTGCCATGTATTTGATAATCATGATGATATCATTCCCTCAAAAAAGAAAAGTGATTTACCTTTATGAGGTATGGTGTATATATGTACGTACATATAGATCCATACTGGTTTTTATGTAGACATAAAAATGCAAATAATTCTATTTCTAACTTGTTCAATTGTATAACCTCTCACTACTACATAATCTTATAAAAGATCATTATTTGTTGTTTTAAGTAATTTTTAAATTTATGTCTGAATTGAGTGAATAATTACCTTAAGATCAGTTTTAGGTAATGCCATCTAGGTCTAGAGAAATTCTACAAATTAGAATCCAGAGGTCAGAAAGAATCCTATATGTGTGTATGTATAGTTTTTGTTTGTTTTTGTTTTTGGCCACAGTTGGCAGCCCTCAGGGGTTATTCCTGGCTTTGCACTGAGAAATCATTCCAGGAAGCCTTGGGGGAGACCATATGGAATGTTGGGGATCAAACCTGGGTCGACTGCAAGGCAAATAAATACCCTACTGCTGTACTATTACTCCTGCCCCTTATATATATTTTTTTTGTTTGTTTGTTTGTTTTGTTTTGTTTTTGGGCCACACCCAGTGACGCTCAGGGGTTACTCCTGGCTATGGGCTCAGAAGTTGCTCCTGGCAGGCATGGGGGACCATATGGGAACCGGGGGATCGAACCATGGTCCGTCCTAGGCAAGGCAGCAGGCACCTTACCTCCTGCGCCACCTCCCGGCTCCCTTATATATTTTTTAATGTGACAAATAATAGATTTTTTATGTAATTTAGCTTGTTTGCCATAAATTTTATGTTAAGCTACTAAGAGATGGTGACAGTGAAATTAATTACAAAAATTGCAAATTATTTTACTTTATACTGGACTTTAATTCTTTTTTTTTTTTTTTTTGGACTTTAATTCTTTATGATATGAATTTGTCTAAGCTGGTCTAAGCAGCAATGGTAAAGTAGTTCATGCTGCGAATTATTATATATTCAAAGGCATAATTTTGCATTAAAAACAACACGCAGCCAATCCAGGACGGACAATGATTTAAATCCTGGTGTCCCATCTAGTCCTCCAAGCCAGGAGCGATTTCTGAGCGCCTAGCCAGAGTAACCCCTGAAAGTCACCAGGTGTTGCCCCCCCCCCAAAAAAAAAGATAAAAGCACAGAAAAGGAATTTTTTTCCTTTTAGTTTTCCAGAAAGCTTAATTATACAAAATAATCATACTTGAATCTAACTTATATGAAACTATTGTCTTTATTATTCTTTGTGATTAGTCATAGAAATATTAACTGTAGAACTCATAGAATGCCTATCTGTATGGGTTTCTAAAAACTGTGTTTCTGAAGAAGTTGACTAGGTCTTCCCTAGACCATTCTAGGAAGTGAGATTTTATAGTTTATAAATACCCTATTTTCCTCTGTAAAATAAAAAAAAATTAAGTTTCCAAACAGGGCCAGGGAGATAGTATAGAGATTAATCCTGTTTTTATTCCTCATACCAGGTATTGTCCCCTGAATAGAGTCAGGAATATCCTCTGCTTATGTTTTGGTTCAGGATTTGTAGATCTCTCTGTTTTCTCCTTTTACTTCCAATTATATGTGGAAAGTATCAGGTGTAGGTGAAAGCATTTTAGTTCTGTAGCTCTAGAATGAGTTGTTTACTACATAGAAAATATTTCTAAGAGCTAATAGAAACAGGATCTTAGTTTATTTCTAGTGCCATGCTAGCTGCATTGTTTGCACTTGGATGATGTTATGATTAAACATATATTAGTTTCCTACTCCATTGGTTAAGGAGGGGTCTATGTATTTATTTAAGTCTATTCCCTTGTTTGTTTCTCTGATTCCTAAACTT
Source organism: Crocidura indochinensis (assembly GCA_004027635.1). Lineage (NCBI taxonomy): Eukaryota > Metazoa > Chordata > Mammalia > Eulipotyphla > Soricidae > Crocidura > Crocidura indochinensis. The sequence continues at coordinate 5,200 of PVKC010040210.1, read as the reverse complement.
CACAAATGAGTTTAGATCATTTGGTATTTGTTTTCTGTCTCGCTTTTTTTGGGCGGGGAGGTGGAGGGCCACTTAACACAGTACCCTTTAGTTCCATTCCTGCTGCAGCCAGCTGGGTAATTAATTATATATTATATATACTAGAACTTTTGGATTCATCTGTTGTTGGATATTTGGATTGTTTTTATGTCCTAATAATATATAAGAATACTGACAATAATACTGAATAGTACAGCAGTGAACATAAATGTACATATATTTTTACAAATTAATATTTTTCTGATTTGGGGGTAGATACCAAGAAGTGGAATTGTTGGTTATGTTATATTTAGGGCTTACTTCTGGCTCAGGGTTCCCTCTTGGCAGTGCTCAGGAAATCTTATGCATTACTAGGAATCAAACTGAAGTTGGCTGTTTGCAAGACAAGCTCTTTACCCTGTACTGTCTCTCCAACCCTTAACTTTGTGGTTTGTTTTTGGATAACACTCAGCTGTGCTGAGGGGTCCTCCTATCTCTGCACTTAGGAATTATTCCTGGCAGTGCTCGGGGGACCATATCTGCTTGGAATTGAACTTTTATTTCCATACCCATCAAATAATAACTTTTGGTACTCTGCTCTTACCCAGACACTTGTGGCCACCATTTTCTCCCCACAAGGAAAATTGCTGTTTTTTTCTGAATGCTTAATGAATGATGGCTATTGTTAATATTTAAATAATTTTAAAATAATATATAATATTTCATGCTTTAACATATTTTTATAATTATGTGTATTTCTTTCATTTTATAAACTTTTACTACTGAATTTGTAAAAAAAAAAAAAACCTTGGAATACCCTCTGAACACCACTGAGTGTGGCTCCCATACAAAATAAACAAACAAAAATACTGTTTAGATGTTTATATTTCTGTTTTCTACACATATCCTACTACACAAATTTTTCTGAGGTATGATTCCTTAAAGGGATCACGATATTTATCTTAATATTTTTGTTTGTTTGGTTTTTTTGTTTTCGTTTTTGTTTGTTTGGTTTTTCGAGGTTACTCCTGGCTTTATGCTCAGAAATCGCTCCTGGCAGGCTCAGGGGACCATGGGATGCCGGAATTTGTACCACCGAACTTCTGCGTGCAAGGCAAACACCTTAAAACACCTTACCTCCGTGCCATCTCTCCAGCCGCTATTTATCTTAATTTTAAAAGATACCACGAGATGCATTTTAAGAAGATTGAGGATTTTCATTGATCATTTGGGAGAACATTTTTGTGATTTGCCACTCCTATGGCCATCAGTTTTATTGGTTTACATTTTGTTTTGGGGATACAGTCGTGGTATTCAGGACTTATTTCTGACCTTGCACTCAGGAATTCTGGAAAAGCTTGGGAGGACCAGGGGGATTAAACCCAAGAAGCCATATGCACTGTATTATTTCTCTAGCCTTTTTTGGGGATCTTGCTATCACTTTTTTTTTTTTTTAACCAGGGCAGCAGGTTATTGTGCTTAGAGGTCAGTCCATGAACCCTGTTAACCCTTTTAATCTTTGAGGGGTTTTTTTTTTTTTTTTTTTTGGTTTGTTGATAGGGGGTGCCAGTGACCACACCCAAGTGTGTGCTCAGGAATTACTCCTGGCAGAGTGCTTGGGAGATTCATGCAAGGCAAGCATATTACCCTTTGTATTATCTCTTAGACCTGAAGTTTTTGATTTTAGGCTTTTTTAAAATTCATGTACATTTTCCCATTATAAATGTTTGTTTTTTTACATGCTATGTTTCTTACCTAGAGGCATTTAAGAGTTTGAACTCTGATCCAAAATTTATGAAAACAGTAAACTGAATTTACATGATTTAAGTTCTTGATACATGAAACAAACATACTAAAGTATTGGCTTTCTCTTCAAGCTGATGTTCTCTCTTGATCATATATATCTTGATTGCTTGTCTGTATGTCTCTTTGCTTACCCCTTTCCATGCTGGAGCAATAGCACAGTGGGTAGGGCATTTGCCTTGGTGCGGCTGAACCAGTTCAATCCTGATATCCCATATGGTTCTCCAAGTACCTTCAGGAATAATTTCTGAGTGCAGAGCCAGAAGTAAACACTGAACATCACACTGTATGACCCCAAAATAACAACAGCAAAAGTTGCACTGATGAAAGGCGCTATGCATTTTATGACTGAAACCCAGTCACGAACATATTTGTAGCCAGGGGCTTAAATAATTATTTAAAAAAGAAAGAAAAAAGTGAAGATGGTCGTTCTTTAAATGTGTTTGTTTTGTCAAGGAATTTTCTACAGGAGTACTTTCTAAAGTTTGGCAGAACTTGGTAGCTTCTCCAGTAAACTTTATTCCATGATTGGTTTTAGAACCAATTGGTAATGGAGCAGATTAAATAATACCAATTGGTAATGGGGAAGATTAAAAAATGTATTAAATTATGTAAATTAAGTGTTTGTAATATAGGCTAGCTAATGAAAAAGTTAATATTGCTTCTTTACCATAATAGTGATTGAAAAGTGATTTAAAGACAAATTATCATTTTACTTATTGTGTATTACCTAGAAAGCCTTTTCCAAAAGACTGAGTATTGACAGTTCATTTAGGATTTGCTTTTAGTTGAATTAAATTTGAGAGTTTTGGCTTGTTATTTTCAGGTTTTGAATATACATAGAAATTATTTTCTTTATTGCTAGATCATAGGTAAAGATCATATAAATCACTTAAATGTGTGTTGTTGTATGCCAAGAATAAAAAATACAAATGGCTGTTTTAAATATAAGGATTTTGCTTTTCTGATTGTTTGATTAAAATATGCATTTTTTTCATTTAGAAGTTTTAGGAACCCAAACTGTAGAGCTAGTATAGTTTGAAAGGCACTGCACACAGTAGACCTGGGTTCTATTCCCAGCATGACATATGGGTTCCCTGTGCACCGTAGGGGGTGGCCCCAAAACAGAAATTAGGAACCCAACTTGAAAAACAGAGGCTGGAGAAATAGTATAGCAAATAGGACATTTCCCTTGCATGGTTTCCTTCAAGTATTTCCTGAGAACTTTCAGATGTGACCCCAAAACAGCAGCAACATCAAATTATATAAATTAGTCCCCACTGCCTCCATCCTATATATTTAACTAAGCTACAATGTGTAAAAGTACTATTTGTAACATGAGTGTTGAAAAATATTTAATACTTGTTGAGTAATAGTTTATCTCCTAACTTTTCAGAATTTTTTCATTAATTTTTTAATATCTTATTTATTATCTTACAAACTGACAATGTCCTGTTCTTCATTCTGGACTTTTAGATAAATATTTTGTGAGTCTTTTAAAACCCAGATTTAATGGGTTTTTACTTATAAATCATTACTGTTTTATAATTTATGATTTTGGTAGTTTCTCATTGTTTTCTCAGTGTATAAAGCTAATTTCGTGTTTTATTAGTGTTGCTATTTTTTTTTAAAGATGCACTTTACTTTTTTCTTAAATACAGAGTATAAGAAAACATAGTCACTGTATACTTACCAGGATTACCTTCAAGATATTTTTTTTTAATTGTAGTACTTGTGTGGTAGTAATCGAAAAGACAACATATTTATTGATCCAGGATACCAGACATTTGAACAAGAGTTGAATAAAATACTCCGAAGTTGGCAACCAAGCATTCTTCCAGATGGTAATACTCATTTAAATACAGTTGTTGCTGAATTGTTACTAGTGTTTTATTGATGGAAACTTTAGAACATAATTAATTTAGTAAAGATGTGAGAGTATTTATTCATAAACTTGTCGTCTTTTTGTTGAATTAGAAATGAATTAGAGGGGCTGGGCGGTGGCGCTGGAGGTAAGGTGCCTGCCTTGCCTGCGCTAGCCTAGGACGGACCCTGGTTCGATCCCCCGGTTTCCCATATGGTCCCCCAAGCCAGGAGCGACTTCTGAGCGCATAACCAGGAGTAACCTCTGAGCGTCATCGGGTGTGGCCCAAAAACAAAACAAAAAATAAATAAATAAATTAGACTGTGGTTGGTAACTAATGTTTATGAAGAATTTTGAAAATAGTATGACCTACTTTCTCTGGATTAAGGAACTGGATGTTTATTTCTAAGCCCTCTAGTGGAGATTATGATGTAAATATCTCTAAGAATCCTGCTTTAGATGTGTGAAGAAATTGTGTTTGTGAATAGAAATCACCTATATTTTTCAGGAATCCTACCGATTTAAATTCCTTTCTGATCTTTGTCTGCTTGTCCTACGGAAGAACAGAAGCAAACATCCAGTCCCTTACTCCAGAGGCACTAGTTCCATAGTCTGATGTGTTCCTTAGCCTCTGTATTGTTAAAGAACTGCATAGGTAATTCTGAAATTAAATCCAGTTGGCCTGGTGTAAATGGAGGATTGGAACAGATTTGTTCTTTACTTTATTTCAGACAATTAAACGAGAACTTTTATTTATTTTATTTCTTTTTAAATATCTCTATTTCAGGGTCAATATTCTCGCGTGTTGAAGAAGATTATCTCTGGAGGATAAAACAGTTAGGATCACACTCTCCAGTAGCACTTCTGAATACCCTGTTTTACTTTAACACTAAATATTTTGGTTTGAAAACAGTGGAGCAACACTTAAGACTTTCCTTTGGCACTGTATTTAGACATTGGAAAAAAAATTCCTTAACAATGGAAAACAAAGCATGTCTACGATACCAAGTGTCTTCCTTGTGTGGAACAGATAATGAAGGTAATGTGATGGATATTATTTGGATTATCTATGACTGGGTTAGCCAAACCATGCCTTACTAAAGACCATCTGAGTTAAGAACCTAAGAATAGTCATTTTCTTTTTTTTTTTTTTCTTTTCTTTTTTTTTAATTTTGAGAACAAAGATGCAAAGAAAGAGGGCAAGGTAAAGTTACAGTGGAAGGACAATCACCCATAAACAGAATTCACATAAGTCCCCTTGGTGATGTCTTAACATTGAATTTTCAGCCAAAGAATATTGAGAAAAATAAAACAGAACCCATGCATAATTACTTTGTCCCTCAGTCCCCAGATTGTGACACATATTTCCTAGCAGCATATAAAGTGTTCTAAAGCCATAGAACTTTATGTATCTTCTTGAATATTGAAGGCATAGTACTTCTTTACATTTCCATGTATGTGCATATTAGTTTAAGTTAGCCTCAAAAGTGGGTGTTTCTTTTAAAGGAATACAGT
>PVKC010040209.1:0-12384 GCA_004027635.1 Crocidura indochinensis | reverse complement strand
AAAAAAAAGAATAGGAAGTTCTGGGGGAAAAAGACAAGACCGCTGTTGCTCAAGTGTCATCACGGCTATGTCTGAGACAATGCCAGACCTTTTTCAGTGCTTCACTTACCGTATCTGCTTCCTGTCCCTGCATGCTTCCAAGTCCTCCCATATTTCAGCGGATTAGCCAACTGCTACCCTCACTAAAACCTCTCGACAGCTTGGTAGGAATAGGGATCATGCTCCCGAAGAGACCAGACCCATCTGCTGGGAACAAAATCCAGGTGTGATCACGGTGCTAGGGAAGGGGGCCTTCCAGTTCCCCGTGTCCCCAGGAGAGGCGAGTAGGTCCTCTGAATTCAAATAAAGGTTTGGCTCTTGCTGCAGACAGGACAGAGCTGAGTCTTAGATTCGGAAGTCCAGATTTCTCCTCTAGGGTATGGACAGGGAGAGAGAAACAGCCCCCAGCCCACAAGTCCTCTTGGGGAGAAGTGGAGGTGGGGGGACTCTTGGTGATCAAATGACCTTTGATGACTTGTCCAGTCACTCGTTTACGCGCTTGTTTGACGGGTATCTTATAAAGAGTCAGAACCCACATATAGACTGTGATGTTAGATCCTGGGTAGAACTCCTGAGGAACAGAGATTGGGTGGTGATGGTGGATAAAGTTCAGGAGGTAAGGCATATATAGATTCTCCACTGCCAAGAGGTCAGGCTCTTCTTTCAGATGTGCAGGGTCGGAGGTCAGAGTGCAAGAACAGCAAGATGGCACTTTTCCTGCACATAGCTGACCTGGGTTTAGTCTCCAGTACCCCATAGGGTCCATATCCCACTCCCAGAATGATTCCTGAGCACAGAGCCAGGGATAAACCGTGAGCAGGTGCCTTAACCCCTTATTTCTCAGGCCTGGCTGGGCCTTCTTACCCTTCCTCTGAAAGTTCTTGGAACTCCATCCATCACTTTCCAAAATTAAGAGATCCAGAAATTCGCCTAGGTCACAAGATTAAGAGATATATATTTTTTTCGGGCCACCTGTTTGATGCCCAGGGGTTACTTCTGACTAAGCGCTCAGAAGTCGCCCCTGGTTCGGGGGGACCCTATAGGACGCCGGGGGATCGAACCGAGGTCCTTTCTTGGCTAGCGCTTGCAAAGCAGACACCTTACCTTTAGCGCCACCTCGCCGGCCCCAAGATCAAGAGATCTTAAGTAGTTAAGCTGAGATTAGAAACCAGAGGCCTCACATACTGTTCAGTTCTTTTTTTGTTGTTGTTTTTTATGTTTGTTTTTGTTTTTGTTTTTGGGCCACACCCGGTGACACTCAGGGGTTACTCCTGGCTATCCACTCAGAAGTTGCTCCTGGCAGGCACGGGGGACCATATGGGGAACGGGGGGATCGAACCTCGGTCCGTCCTAGGTTAGCACAGGCAAGGCAGGCGCCTTACCTCCAGCGCCAGCGCCACCGCCCGGTCCCTAGCCTGACTTCCTAAAAGCTGAGCAGTCAGGCCTCAGGTCGGGCAATTTTGAGGATTCTTTCTCAAAACTATCCAGGGGACTCCTGTACAATGTGCCCCCTCCCAGAGGAGGCCCCACCACCGACTTCCTGCTCTTCCTGGGGCCAATGTCTAAAATGTCTCTGAGTTTTGATGTCCTTCCTCATGGACAGGCCAGTCGCTGTCAGAACTGCTGTGAGGGCCACAGGGGTGCCCCGTCTGTGGGGTGGGGGACTTGCTGGGGGCATGGGATGAATACTGAGAGGGCCTCCCAGCTGCCAGGCCACCCCCACCTTCACACAACCCAGGGCCGCTTTGAGCATCTCCAGCTGGAGCCTCCCCCCTCTGCATCCACCCGCTGACTCACGGTCTCGCCCAGGCTGTGGAAAAACAAACCTCACTTGTTTTCTTGGTTGTGCGGGTCTCCCCCTCCCCAAATCCAGCACCCCACGCTCCAAACACAGGGGTCCTAGCAGCATCTTTCAGGTCGGGGAGGTTCAGGCCTCACAGGTGTGCCACAAAATCCCACACTACCACTACACATATGCACACACACACACCCACACAACACGCTCCCGTCTTCCCCTCCATTCAACCCCGTGATGCTCCAAGAGCTATTTTTCTCTGAGCTCTTGTAGAGAGAGAGACACGCTTCATGGGGAAAGGGCGGCACTGCTGGGGAGCGGTGGGTGAAGTGGGAGCACTCTGGCTGGGGGTGAGTGGCAGGGATGGGCGAGGGTCCCCTGAGTGCCCCCCTGCTGACCCTTCCACCCCACCCCCTTCCCACCCGCCTCCTCCCACCCCTCCTGTAACTGGACTCGGCACAAGAATGTCCTCTTGCAAACACAGTCTCCACACTAAATCACGTCCCCAGAGACACGCCTTCCCTACCCTCAGTCCTCCTCCAGCTAATGTGACTCTGAAAAGTATGGCAGCATGAATGTGGTTTGCAAGACTGCTCACAAAGGCATGGGGTAGGGGGGGACCCAGAAACGCATCCACCAGCACCGCAGATATGGTGACCACCCACTTCCTGGCTGGTGAGAAGGTCACTGCAGCCTCCCTCCCACCACACAGAGGCCCGCTTGCATTCCATCCCAGAGTCATCTATCAGCCCAGAAAGGTTCAGAGACCAGCCCAGATCACACAGCACACAGGGTGATGCATGTAAGTGGACCCAGGACTCTCTGGCACAGTTATGGGGTGGGGGTCCCCTTTTCATGTTGCTTCCAGAGGCATGCTCAGGACCCCTTGCTTTTTTCTCAACTCTGCACACAGGGGGCTCTGGGATGAAGGCCAATGGAACAAATCACCCTTGTAGTGTGGCTGGGCAACTATTGAGCTTCTTCGCCATGCCCAGCTGCCCTGAAGATGGAGGAGGCATAGGGCAGGGTCACTTCCCGTGCTTCTTCCGGCAGGAAGAATGATGAGTGGGACCCCTTCCTGTGCTGTTTCTAAAAGACCCAAGCAAGAGAAATAGGGGTGGCAGGGAGAGCTCTTGTTTGTGGAGCAGGGAGACAGGAGGTAACCTTTGTCTCTTCAGGATACCCAGTATCTGAGTAGCATTTCAAGGACCTGAGACCTGAGTGGAGACACTAAGGAGATGAGGGGTGGGGGGCAGGTTAGCTGAAGCTCATATTTGCATAGTAGCAGGCCATGGTGGGGCCAGGGCTGTGGAGAGCACTGACCAGCCTGGGATGGGCAAGCAAGACAGCTTCAGGAATCAGACCGTGTGGGAGGACCCGTGGCCATGACAGGAAGTGGCTTTCATCCCCAGAGGTGACAGCTAAAGGATAGGACCTTCAGCAAGTATGAGCTGTGGGCAGTGGAGAGCACGTATAGAGGGAGGGCTCTGGCTACTGGCCATAGAATGGACCAGGAACCCCACCCCATCACTGCAAGGCTACAGAGGGATCCCTGTCTCTGCCCCTGAGCACCCTGATATCTCACAGAGACCACCAATACCGAACCATAAAACCTACATACACACCGATAGAAGCCTGCAGCTCTGTTCTCCAACCTGACACCCCAAACAGTGACTCACATAATAAGACAGTCAAGAGCTGCATGCTTGGGTTAAAATTATGCAGCCTGCGTGTGATATTAAAAAATCCGAGGAGCATATATTTCCAGCACAGGGAATGCCGAGATGTGGCTGTTTTATTTAAGGAATTATTTGGCTGGTGTGAACGGATGTTTATCTGAGAGTTTGCTCCCCATGGCGGGGCTGGGGTTCGGGGCTGGGGGAAAGCAGGTACACGTGCTGCTTTGGTGGCTAAAAATAGGATCACCTTCAGTGTGTTTGCATGTGGCAGGCCCAGAAATAGCTCCCCTCCCCCACCCCTTCAGACATCTCCCACTGGCATCCCCACTTGAAGCTGAGGGTCAAAACAGAATCAGGGAGACATGCCTTCCTTCCTCTCACACCCCCGCTTCCTAGATTCTAGGACTGCGCCACACATCAGGGATGTGTCCAGTGAATGGAGGGAATGGTCCACACAGAAATGCCTCCATCTTCTCCTCAAACCCCCACCTCCTTCAACCTTGAACCCGTACACTGGGGTACCCGAAGACTCTCCCGAGAGAAGGCTCAGAGAGGTAATGGAGGTTGCACTGCAGGCTGTGCTATGGAACAATGCAGGACACCCCCTGGGTGGGTTCACTTGGCTGTAGGAGAGCTGGGATATACCTCTGGGGAAATTTTCCAGGCAAAAGTTCACTCCCATCTTCCATTTTATTTTTCAGAGACCGCACGACACAGTGGCAGGGACTGAATCCTTGCAGGGGTAGGGGTGGGCAGGGAGACGGTGGGCAGTGGCTCTTGACACTCAGGCCTCACGTCCATCTCTTCATCAAAAACACTATTTGGGGGCTGGAGAGATAGCATGGAGGTAGGGTGTTTGCTTTGCATGCAGAAGGACAGTGGTTCGAATCCCGGCATCCCATGTAGTCCCCCAAGCCTGCCAGGAGCGATTTCTTGAGCATAGAGCCAGGAGCAATCCCTGAGCACTGCCGGTTGTGACCCAAAAATCAAAAACAAACTAAAAACACTATTTGGGGACTTTTTGTTTGGCCACTTCTGGTAGTGCTCAGGGCAAACTCTTGAGTCTTCACTCAGGAATCAGGGACCCTTTGGAATGCTAAGGATCAAACCTGGGTTGGCCAAATGCAACGCCCCTTCCCACTCTACTAGCTGTCTGGCCCCTGAAAATTTGTTTTTAAGTCTTAGCTGCTCTCTCATATTGAGAATGTTCTGGAGAAAGAGATGAAAGAGTCATTTTCAGAGGTCCTATCTTCAGAAAGAGAGCTTGAATTGGGGGGAGCAGGGTACCCCAACGCCATTCCTGCCTTCTGGTCTCTAGTAAATTCAAGGCCAGGGTTGCAGGAGATCCCATCGGTGATGGTGGGGGCGGGGAGCCAGTGGAAGAACTTTTGTCTTTGCCAGGCAGTTGCCAACAATCGAAATGGCAGTTGCTTCTGGTTTGTTGAACCCTTTTCAGAGTTGGAATATGGGTGGCCAGGCATATCTCGTTTTTTTACTTTTTTCTTTTTTTTAAGAAAATTACTTATTTATTTATTTTTGGTTTACATCCATGGCAGGTGCTCAGGGGTTACTCCTAGCTCTGCACTCAGAAATCATCCCTGGCAGGCTCGAGGGACTACATGGGATACCAGGATTCGAACCATCATCCATCCTGGGTCGACTGCTTGCAAGGCGAGCACCTTACCACTATGCCATCTCTCTCGGCCCCTCTTTGCTTTCTTTTATACCACCTCTGAAGCAATGCTCCTAAAACATTCCAGGGTGTAGCTTACTATAGAATCAAAGGCAGGACCTGGCATGAGCCCCTTGCTATCCCACTTGCCCTGTCATTGGGTGCCGGAAAAGCTGAGTCAACTGACAGCCTCATGCTGGCTGATACTGCAATATGAAGGACATACAAGCATCTAATCTTTATAAAGGGGCAGTGGGGCCAGTTCTTGCTTGCCCACTCGTTGATCACTGGTCACCATGAGGTAGAAACAGCAGGAAAATGACAGTGCTCATATTCTGCTACTCAGAGCTCTGTGGGTCTTGTCTCACATCTGCTCTTTGCCTCTTTCTATTTTCTTAACTTTATTTTGGGGTAAGGGGAATGCTTCTCAAGGAAGTCCAGGTGGCCTTGGGGCACCCAGCTTCAAAGTACTTGGTGCAGTTCAGGCTCTTGACTTAGGGAGCTTCCAGGAATATAGCCCTCTAAGACTACAAATTCCCTAGTTGATCCAGGAGTGACCACATGCCAGGCATGCACCTTAACTTACCATGTACCCTGTCCTGACACCCCTTTACTCTGTAAGCATGACATCCTTGGGACTGACCTTGAGTCTTGCTCAGCTCTCAGGGTCCTGCCACAGGACACCTGCTCCTCTCAGTGCTCACACAAGCCCAGTATGCAGAGATGGGGGGCTGGGAGGAGAAGGCACAATCCCAGCTGCCCAGAGCCCCAGTTGGCCCCAGATCCATGCCAAGTAGGTCCCCCACTCCTGCTTAACTCTCTGGCACTTCTGTGGCTTCCTGCATGCACTGAGTTGGCATGGCCCCAGCTGAGGGCCGAGGAGACAACTGAAAGCAACACCCAGCCGTGGGTTTGACAGCAGGCTCTGTTCTCATGATCAGAGATGAATCCACTTCTTGCCAACCCCAGCCTCAGGCTTTTCTGCCAGACCGACAACCTCAGCTCCATTCCTAGTATCGCTAGTATCCCTGCCTGTGGCCTGGATACTCCTGAAATGTATTTCAGACAAATGTCAACCCTTGACCTTTGTGAGCATCTAGCCAGGCCCATCTATCTGAAGACCGCTGATGTGCCATTGGCTAAACTGGGGAGTAAGATCCCACCAGAAGAGAATCCTGGGGCACCACTGATCAATAAGAGAGGGCTCTGGGTCCAAGCTCCTGCCTGCCTGGGACTAGAAAACCACTTGGATTGCTTTCCCTGCTTTTGTTTCTGAGTCACACTGGTGGTGCTCAGGGCTTACACTTGGCTTTGTGCTCAGAGAGCACTCCTGGTAGGGCTTAGGGGGACCTAAGATGGAGTCCCAAAGATCTGACCCTTACCTGCTATCCTCTAACTCTGACCTCAGTTGTTTTTCCCCCTTTGCCCCAGGGGAGAAGCAGCCAGATTCAGTGCCAGCCAGCATGATTTGCTCACAAATTTGCAAGTACAGGTCCCTGGCCAAGACAGTCCTGGGAGCCTGACTCTGTGCTCACCTCTGTGCCACAATAAGAGTGTGTGTGTGTGTGTGTGTGTGTGAGAGAGAGAGAGAGAGGGGGGGGTGGGGAGGGAGAGAGAGAGAGACAGAGAGAGACAGAGACACAGAGACACAGAGAGAGACAGAGACAGAGAGTAAAATCCTCCCAAGTTCTATCTCCTGGCACCTGTCATTTGTCCCTCCTTTCTGGTCCTCACATCCTCTCTGTCCAACAGGAACTGGACTAATAACTTGCCAACTGCTGCCTGCTTGAACAGAGGTCCCTTCCCCAGGCAGCCTTTTGTAACCTGAAACTGAAAACCTAATCGCTTTCATGGGCATAATCAATGGAGTTTGCTGGAAAGCAGAGTCTTTCTGTGGCAATTTTTTAAAAAAACACTTTAAAAAAAAAAAAACCAGCTTTGTGGCCTGACTACAGCTGGGTGGTCAGATCAGGACACATGGCAAGGAGACTGACAAGTGCTCTGGCTTTCCTGGAAGGAGGAGCATTTCCCCCAGGTGCCCGCAGCAGGCATACCCAATGCCCTTTCCAGACTGCACCTGACTGCTTGCCCCAGGCAGGGCCTTCTGGGACATGCCCTAGGGCACAATGCCAGGGAACTCAGCCAGGGCTCAGCCTCTGCCCAGACTGCTCCAGGATGCTACTCCAGCATGGCACAGTCTATCGAGGTGCCCCACCCAGGAGCCCCTGCACACAAACTAGGTCTAGATGCCAAGGGACAGCGGCAAGACTTCTGCAGCTCTGGGTGTGGCAAAGGGCAGGTGCATGCAAGCCAAAGGTGGGTGGGGTTGCCCGGATGCTGCTGCCTAAGCCCAGGATGCCCCCAACCCGCTCCTTTGTTTCTCTTTACAGACTTCCTATGTCAGGATGTTCTCTCCTCTCCTCTCTCCTATTTCCTCTCCATCTCTCTCTCTCTCCCTGCTCTCTTTTGGTCTCCTTCCCCTCTCCCTTCCCTTCCCTCTTCCACTCTCTGTCACCCTTCCCCCTCACTCCTCCTCCTTTTGCTTGTCCTTTACTCTCCCCTCCCTCCGTCTTCCTCTCACTTCCCCTCTCTCCATGGAAGTCACACACCTTCTCCCAGACTCAGAAAATCGACATGCAAGCAATAACAAGTGCCACCTTTGCTTTAAAGACTATACTTTTGAGGGCCAGAGAGTTAGTACAGTGGTAGGGCATTTGTCTTGCATGCAGTCGATCCAGGACAGATGGCAGTTTGAATCCCGGCATCCCATATGGTCCCTGTGCCATATGTTCCTGCCACAGAGCCAGGAATAACCCCTGGGCACTGCTGGGTGTGACCCAAAAACCAATAAATAAATAAATAAATAAATAAAGACTATACTTTTGTGATACAACCCCCTTTTAGATGGCATTCTCTGTCCCCCCATACACACACACTATAGGTCACTTTGGAGTCTAGGTTTGCTGTTGACTAAAACTCATCCTTTCACAACCCTTTCCTACACTCCTTATGCCAGGCACTAGGACCCCATAGGATGGCCAGGGTCTTTCCTACAGAGGCTGTCCCTTTGCCACCATGGGAGGGTTTGGACAACTGCAGGACAGGACACTGTGCAAGGGGAGCATCAGCTGGGCCACTCCTGAGTATTACACCACCCAAATGAAGTTTCAGGGTGTCCCCCTCTCCCTGGAGAAAACCCAGTCCAGCTGCATGACATGCATTCTAGTGGAGTGGAGATAAGCTTGGCAGACATCTCCTTGCAATCTTCAAATTGTTTCCTTAGTTATGCATGTATGTTTTCTAGGAAATGTCCATTTGCTAAGATCATTTTTGCCCATTCTCAGATGTCCAGAATTGGTTTGGTTTAAATTTGTGGTGTGGCTTGGACACGAGTCACCATCATTGAGAGACAGAGGCACAGCTTTTGTTCTTTTGCTATTTTGCAAAGCTCTGGGAACTTGCAGGGACAAACTTCCAAAGTGGCCCTCCTGATCCATGTGTTGTTACTGGACAATGTCCACTCCGTGGGTCCTCTGCCCATATTCTAGGACTGCTTCCTGGGCTGCTCTGTAGTCTGTACCACATGGCCACCTATTCAGGGTCTTAACCCCCGTCTTTAAAAGTATAGTGGAGGATCCGGAGCGATGGCACATCGGTAGGACATTTGCATTCCACACAGCTGACCCAGGACAAACCATGGTTTGATTCCCCAGGATCCCATTCCATATGGTTCCCCCAAACCAGGAGCGATTTCTGAGCACATAGCCAGGAGCGATTTCTAAGTGCATAGCCAGGAGTAACCTCTGAGCGTCACCGGGTGGGACCCAAAATCAATCAATCAAATTAAAGAACAGTGGAGAGGACACTTACCTTACACTTGGTTAATACAGGTTCAATCCCTAGTATCCCATAAAGTTCCCAGAACCCCAGGAATGATCCCTCAGTGCAGAGCCAGGAGTAACCCCTTAATACTGCCAGATGTGGCTCAAAAACCAAATAATAAGAATAATCACAAACAGACAAATATCATGAAAGGTGTGGGGCTAGACTAAGAGCACAGCAGGGACTGCACATGTCTTGCACACGGTCGACCCAAGTTCGGTCCTCAGCATCCCCCTCTGGTCCTCTGAGCACTACCATGAGTGAGTCCTGAGTGTAGAGCCATGAATAAGCCCTCAACATCACCATACGTGAACCCCCTAAAAATGTCTTGAGAGGTCTGTTGACAGAAGTTTCCTCAGTATCTCACTCTGTGACCCCTCACTTCATGATTTGCCAAGTCCTCCTACAAAATTTTAACATCTTTATTAATAGACTCTGGGGATGGGGCCACTGTGGAGCTACACCCAATGGTGCAAAAGGGAATGAAGGGGCATGTGGTACCAGGCATCAAACCCAGGGCCTTGCACACTTCAGGTTGTCAACCAAAAACTTCTCCCCGGCTCTGCATTGCTTTCCAGGAGCAGAAATTCCCTCTGTTCCTTTGATAGGGACCTAGACTTTTGCACGTGCCCCAGACATATATCTTAAGGATATATAGAATCAATGAGCTCCACCAAACAGGATTTGGTGTTTAAAAATTAAGTAAGTTGTTAGGGCTGGAGAGCTAGCTTGGAAGTAGGGCGTTTGCTTTGCATGCAGAAGGATGGTGGTTCGAATCCCAGCATCCCATATGGTCCCCCCAGCCTGCCAGGAGTGATTTCTGAGCACAAAGCCAGGAGTAACCCCTAAGCGCTGCAGGTGTGACTCCCCCCCAAAAATTTTAAAAAGGTGCCGGGGAGATAGCACTATACGATAGGGCATTTGCCTTGCATGAAGCCAACCCAGGACAGGTTGTGGTTTGAATCCCGGCATCCCATATGGTCCCCCGTGCTTGCTAGGAGCGATTTCTGAGCGTAGAGCTTGGAGTAACCCCTAACGTGCTGTCGGATGTGATCTAAACACCAAAAATAAAATAAAATAAAATAAAATGAGTTTTTAAGCGTACAGAGGAGTAAGGCTTTGCATGCAAGAACCCATGTCCTATCCCTGAGCCACATTAGGTTCCCTCAAGTTCTGCCAGGGGTTGTTATTGGGCACAGAGCCAGGAACAGTCAGGAGTGCCACCTATGAAGTCACCGGGAGCACCGATGCTTGGGAAAGTGGTAACTGGGAGCTAAGGCGGCCTTTCTGCAGATGCATGCGATGGATGAATCCACTGGGTTGCGGAACAGGGCTGGCCACCCCCGGCACGGGTTTGGCAGAAGACACAGAGCAGTGCGGGTTGCCACAGAGCTCCAGGCCAGCAATGCCCCCTTCCCGGCGGGCGGGGTGACCTTGGCCAGCTCTCGTCTGCCTGTAAACCTCAGTTTCTCCACCTGTGCAGTGGAGCAATGACATACGTGTCATAAAGCCCCAAAGGACACAGGAGTGGGTCCCCTGGGCCAATTCTGCCACCTTCTAAACCTCAGGCTGCATCAGCAAGATGCAGCTCCTTCAGTGGCCAGAGAGATAGCTCCGCTCGTCGAGGGTTTGCCTTGCATGGCGCAGACCCGGATTCAGTCCCTGGCACCCAAATGGTCTCCCGAGCATCCCTAAGCAGAGTCAGGCGCAAGGACTAAATACAGACAGGTGTGTGTCTACCCTCTACCCCTAAAAAAGTGTCCAGCCCTGGAAATCCAGGGGTCCCTGACTTCCTTCATTAGGATCTGGGGGGAGATGATCTGAAAAGACTTAGCTGGAATGAATGAATGAATGAATGAATGAACGAGGCGTCTTGCTCCTTCTGCCCGGGGATACCAACCCCCAGGTCCCTGGAGAACTGACCCTGGCAGAATCAGCGCCCACACAGGCTGCGGGATCCCAGAGTGCCCCCAAGTCACCCCTCCATTCCTGCTTTCCTTCCTTCTCCCAGGCTCTGCTCCCTCTCCTGCTGCGATGGGAATACCCGTTATTCCTAGTCCTGTCCCTGCAGGCGGGCATGGTCAGTTCCCGCCGAGCCGGGGGCAAGCGGGCTGTGCCCGAGAACCCTTGGCATGGCCTCCTAGCTCCCCAAGCTCGGCCAGGTGGCGCCCAGGTTGGCGCCTTCCCCGCGCCGACGCATGACGGCACCGCCCGCCGCGGGCACCCGGGTTGGAGAGGCGAGTGAGCCCGCGCGCGCGAGGCGCTGACCGCGGCGACCTTGCGGGCATCCCCGCCGCGGCCCGGGCACCCTCCGGGCGACCCGCGAGGGCGAGGGCTGGTCCCCCCGCGGTGCCCGTTGCGCCTGCCTTCCTCCGCGCGGCCATCCCGGAGGGTCTCGGGACTCCTGGGCCCCGCGCGCCCCTTGCCCCGGGGCGCGGGAGCGGTGCGCGCGGGAGCCCGGTGCAAACTTTCAAAAGACGCGGCGACGGGCTCCGCCCCGAGAGCGCGGTTGGCAGCGCCGGGCGGCGGAGGCGGAGCGCAGGGACCGGGCCGGTGGCTCCGCCTGCTCCGCGGCCGCCCAGCTGCTGCCCGCCCGCCGCCCGAGCCGCGCGATGCCCCCGAGCCCGTATCCAAGCCCGAACCCCAGCCCGGTCCGGGTGCCGGCGCCTCCCGGGCCCTAGCTGCCTGCGCCCCCGCGCGCCCCGCCGCCGCGATGGGCAACGCGGTGCACCGGACGCTGCCAGGTACGCCCAGCCCGGGGACTGCCCCATGCCCCGTTTGGGAGGCCCCCGGCTCCCCGGGCGCACCGCGCGCCGGAGACCCCGGTGCCCCCGCGCCCGAGCGCGCCTCGGTTGGAGCCCGAGCTTGGAGAGGGAGGGGACCGCGTCCCGGTTACCTTGGGGACCCCCGGCTCCGTCCACCACCCACTGGCTCTGGCCAGATGCGCGCGGGGACGAGGCCGCGCGCCCCCTCGCCTTTGTTCTGGCCCCGGGGTGCTGATAGGGGAACCCGGGGAGGGGTGCGCCGGCTTTGGGTTGGTTGACCTGGATGGAGACCGGCTCCCCAGGGCTTCCGACGGCCCCAGCCGCCTCTCTGGAGGTGACCAGACTGCGGCTGTCTGCGCGCGTGCTAGGCTCGGGTGCTCGCGGGGACACCCCGCTTTGCAGCCGGCCTGCGCCCCCGCGATGCATGCATGCTCTCCGGGCTTGGCCACGTTCCCACGAGCACCCAGGCAGAGCCACCCCGTGTCTGCTCCTGTGGGTCTGTCTAGCCCGCAGGGAGCATTGCCTTCTACTTGGAAGCACCCCCAGGATTTC
>PVKC010040208.1:0-12391 GCA_004027635.1 Crocidura indochinensis | reverse complement strand
CATAAGTTCATTCCATGATATTTGAACCTTCTTCTCTGTATAGATCAATCACTATCCTACAGCCTAAGCAACTTTAAATCTTATTGGCATGTGGGATGATACTCAGAGGCAACTGGGTGTGTAACAGAGGCTTCTGGATATTCTGAGACTTCAGATCTCTCTGCAATTCTGAGTCAACTTTACCAGCACCCTGCTCCTCCTCTTAGTTTAATTCCTCTGACCTCTGATTATCCTTAGCCAATGCTGACAATGCAGCCTTCTCGCAATCCTGCACACCTATTTGAGCATAAACTCTACCTGATCTCCCTTTTTATGCATTCTCACAGCCATTCCTTCCAGGCCAGCTCCTCTGTATCTTTCTAGATCCTGTTCAACTGTTAGTCACCTCACTCATTTCCTTAGCACATTAGTATCTGTACATTATCTATAAGTAGTATAACATCTGTATGTTAGTATATCCTGCTTCTTTTGTCTTTTTCAAAAAATAGATATGAAAACTGGGTCCAAAGCAATAGAACAGTGGATAGGGTGCTTGCCTTACATGCAGATGACTCACATTTGATTCCCTGGCAACTCACGTGGTTTCCTAAGCCTCCAGGAGTCTGTCTGAGTGCAAAGCCAGGAGTAAACCCTGATTGTCACTGGGTGTGACCCAAATACAAAGTAAACAAATACAACCTCAAAAGTAGATATGTACATGTCTAATTATAGAGGGATATATGTTTAATGTAAACATAAAAAGAAAATATATTGAAATTCCATGTTTTGGAAAATACCTCATCAGACTATTGATTCACAAACATGAACAAACACACAATTTTATGTAAATATATATAAATGTGTATATATTGTGTATATGTTCATATATATATTTATAGGATAGTTCTCTACTCTTCTGTTTTGTATTTAATGCTTCATTTGGATACATATGGCTTTCTAAGTGAGAAAATGTTAATTTATACCTTCAGCTTCAGTGGTTGTTTATGTTAGAGTACAAATATGTGACCAGTTTATTTCTCTGTGGTTCTATTTGTGGGCCAGTTAAGGATGTTCCAATAGTTTGCTGATAACTGCAAACCTACTGCAACCAGACTCCAGAGTGTGAGATACTGGGACAGCTGCCTTTTCTACCACAGTTCCTTTCACTGCTTACACTTGTGTTCTTTGAGCAAGAAAGCTCTTTCTCTTTGCTTGTTAGTTTTGCTTTCTATTTTGTTTGTTTATTTTTGGTGGGGTGTGGGAGTTAAGGATCATATCTGACAGTTCTCATTACTTACTCCTGGCTCTGTGCTCAGAGATCACTGACAGTGCTTATGTGGTACCAGAGATTAAACTCAGGTTGACCATATGCAAGATAAGTGCCTCCTCTTTTGTACAGCCCACAATTCTTATCATATTTTAAAAGTTTTTTTTCCATTGGCAGTAGTAATATCCATAACATATAAAAAATCTTATTATTCTCTATTATTCCATAAAATTGAGAAAAATCTTACAAATCTCTTTAAGAATGAAATTTTAGGGGGCCGGGGCAGTGGTGCATCTTCCTTGCCTGTGCTAGCCTAGGACAAACTGTGGTTTGATCCCCCAGTGTACCATATAGTCTCCCAAGCCAGGAGCGATTTCTGAACTCAGTGCCAGGAGTAATCCCTGAGTGCCACCGGGTGTGGTCCAAAAACAAAAAAAAATCAAATTTTAGGGGCCAGACCATTAATTCAGGGTGTAGGGCTCTTGTGTTGAGTATGACCAACTGAGGTTTAATCTTTGGCATCCTATATAATCCCCTGAGATCTGCAAGAAGTGCTCCCTAAACTCAAAGCTAAAATAAGCCCTCAGCAACTACTGAGCGTGACCCCAAAACAAAACAAAAAATAATCTTAAAATTTAATTTTTGCCTCATCCCACTTTGAAAGACATATATGTATTTTAAATCTTGAAATATTTACTTGTCAACATAAAGCCCCACAAAAACAGTTTTATAGTATGAATGTGTTCTATATTCTAATATTTTTGTTTTATTTAATTTAAAATATTAATTTAAGTGATCAGACATTACAGATGTTTCTTTAAATGTAGATACAACATCCCGAATTGATTTCCTAAATCAAAAAATGCTTCCCATTCATTGTAGAGTATCAGGAACATTCTGGTTGTACTAAGTCTACTGCCATGGTTGTTTTGGTTTCACAGTCTTACAGCTCTGAAATAATATTTTCTTCTCACTGCCTGACGTTTTGGATCTTAAACATTGTTTCTTACTATCACCACTGCCACTATGTATATTTTAATTGACATTAATCATTTTCACTAATAAAGTTTGGGGGCTATGCTTACTTAAAAAAAAAAGCATTGTGTGTTGTTTACACACACAGTGGTTTAGGTTAAACAAAAATTAAGATATAGGAAATAGAGTTTCTACCCATAACATCAGAACAATCTCATAGAAAGAAAAGGATAACCCAATTTCAAAAAGCTTGAAAGCTCAAGAACAATTCTGGGTCAGTGATTTGTGCTGAATTCAGAGTCTTCAAGTCAGAGTTTGGTTTCCTTGGTAAGCATTTATTTGCACACCATGCACAAAGAATGATCACTACCAGGCTCAGTTTTATTTCATTATTGTGAATCCAGCTCATCTCCCTCCCACTGTTAGCATATGAATATCCAAGTTCTGTGTCAACCATATGAGAGCCAAATGTCTCCATGGGAATGCCTTCCTCCTCCTTCTAACAAGTTGAACCTCTTGTTCAACCTCTTGTGGGTGGGAACCAACTTCCACCCACAGTGCCAATGAGCAACTAATCTTATATATCCCAAAAAATTACTGCCAGGAAAAGCATTCAAAATAATTATGAATGACAAGTGCAGATTCCCTTTGGTCTTTTTATCATGGTGGCATATGTATTCTAGGTAAATTTATAAATTTGGGGTACTATGTTATTAAGAACAACACCAACAAATTCCTCGAGTACTTAGTCCCTTTATGTGCCGAGCAACTAATGTCCTCAAAATACAACAGAATTCAAATCTTGGATACCACTAAAAAGAGCGAAGCTTTGGAAGAAAAAAATGCTATATAATTATAGAAACTTTTTCTCTTTTTTGTTGATTTATACACCTCAGTACTTTTCCTCCAATCAATATACATAGTTGATATATATGTATGATTTGATCTTTAAATGTAATCAATGTGTAATTGAGTGTCTGCTGTGCTTCCAGTAGTTACAAGGCATAATTTTGAGGTTCTAGGAAGAATTTAAAGACATAAAGAATATATTTCTGGATCTCAATACAGAGATGGTTCTGTGGGAAGAAATGAATGCATGTATATTTTTAATGTGTAGCAGTAAAAATATTTTTCATGTGCAGCTAAAGGCCAATTAAGTAATTTAGATCATCTCTAAGAGTTCCATAACAGTTACAAATGTGGGCTTTGCAGGAATGATGAAATTTCAAGGACACCTGAAAGACGATTAGCACTCAAATAGTCCATGGCCTGTAGTATGTGTCCTAGACAGTTAAATAAAGCAACACTGCAAAAAAAATCAAGTATGTTGAGTCTTGAAAGAATAGTGAGTAAATCCTTCAGACAATAGTAAGGTTCCATAATTCCCCTGAAGGTCAATTTCAGGGACTGGGTGAAAGCCATCTACTCAAGATCTAGTATTGCTGTATATTTGGGTTATAAAGACATAAATCCTTAGAATTTGCAGTTTGTCATCTTGTCTCTCTGTTTTGATGAATGTTTGGAACACTCTCTCTAAGCATATATTCCAAAAGCTCTCTCGACAGCAATTCCTGTTTCGTTGGCTCAGCGCAGAGCATTCTGTGGAATCTACAACTAATGAGTAAGTGGAAAACAAGTATGCTCAGTGATTTAATAGCATCCATGTCCAGGCTCAGTTGATACTGCTTCAGGGATCTGTAATGCTGTTTTTGAAACACTCAGGGTTTTTTTTTTCCTGAAAAATTAGCTAGACTATCTTTAATATGAATTCATGTGCAGAAGCCCACATCAAGTGGTACAGATCTTAGAATAAACTTGGATTTTGCACTATGTAGCTTCAAATCATCTCCTCTACAGAGGAGGGGTAAATTCTCCATCTCACAGGAATGATGAACATTGCATTGAGGAAAATATAGATTCTAAAAGATTTGGTGAACTTGAAATCACCTTGAAAGTTTAGGATCTGATTGTTTTTTTTTTTTTTGCCAAATCATTACCAAGCTCATTTGTTAAAGTGCTATTTGTTGATATTAAAGAAATCCATCATCAATATTTCATTTCATCAGTTCTTAAATTGGGAAGCTGAACTTTATCTGATTTTAAATGTAAGGAAAATTATAATGAAAGACAAACTATGATCATTATTTCCTATTAGTACTAATTGGCAGGCTGGTAGGCATTATTATAAAGGTTTTGCCTGTGCTGTGTCATTTATTATCAGAATTTTATGAGGCAGGAACTAATATTATTTCCATTTCACAGATGGGAAAAGTGTGGGTTCAGAGGTGCTAGATAAATTTTTCACTAAGCAAAAGAGCTGGTGTCACTACCAAGTCTTCATTCTACAGTACACCTTCTTCCCTAAGTAAGCAGAGACATGCACAGTTTACACTTTTCCCTCAAGTCTTGTAGGTTATAGATGTCCAAGCTCCACTTTGGAAGAAGATAGTATTACTTTTGTAAGCCTGATAGGGTGCATGGTTCATTTTCCACTTGTTTTCTAATACTGTATCTATTTTTATTTTTTAATTATTTGTTTAAAGAAAATGTATCACATTGTTGACATAACTGATCATAATACATTTTTTGGATGTCAGAAAGCAAAGTTATTAAGAAATAGAAAGAGTGGCAGGGTTTGGTGTTACCCACTTTTTTTTTTTGTATAGGCACAGTAAGTATTGGGGAAGTAAGGAAATTTCCATGGCCTAATGGATTCAGGGTTTCTCCATTCCTGGAGCATATTGTCATGGGAACAACCACTGGCTCCATACCTTCTCATTGCCATATCCCAGGGGTTGTGTTTGTTTGTTTGTTTGTTTTTGTTGTTGTGGAGGTGTCAGGAAACTTTCCTCTCAGTTGTGGATGAGAAAATCGGGTCACTGTAGAAAGCAATCTTGGTATTTGCACATGTCCTAGGTTATTCCTTTTTCTGGTTTTGTTTTGTTTTATTTATTTATTTTTATCCGTTTTTGATATTATTTTCCTTCTCTTTTTTCTTCCACCTTTTTTTTCACTCTTGTGGATATTATTCGGTGATTTTTAAATTTCATTTGCTTTTAGTAGTTGATATCAAATTTTTTCTTCTCCTTTTCTTAACCTTTTTATCTCAAACAGAATAGCACAACTTGAATCATTCAGACTCATAAATTGAGGGGAGAAAAGGATGTTACCAGGGCCAATCATATGACCATGCAGTGTAAATAAAAAATGATTAGACTGGAACACCAAACAGAATAGATACCTGACCTACAACAAGCTGTTAAGTGGAGACCAGTTACACTAGTATTCTGGGGGGGGAGTAAAGGAGGGAGATATGGGAGACATGCTGGGAACAGGAGTGGAGGGAGGACAAGATTGGTGGTGGGAATGCCCTTCATTCATTGTCACTATGTACCATAAATAATTCTGTGTAATGAACTTCAGTCACAATAAAAATTAAAAAAAAGAAATAGAAAGAGAACAAAGAATTAAAAAAAAAGGAAGAACAAGAAAGAGTTTATTAGCAGTTATATTTGTGAAACTTATGTATCACCTATAAAGTCATTAATGCAATAGCCAAAGGTTTAGTATGCTTCCTTTTTTTCCTCCAGAGATGGGAAATACATTTAAAAAATGTGTGTGTATGTGTGTGTGTGTGTGTGTGTGTGTAAATTATTGTTTGTGTAGGCACAGCAAAATATGGAAGAAATTGGAAATAAACACCTTTGACCTAAAAAAGAGGAAGATCTTACACCCGAAGTACTCTGGCATAAGACCAACTCGAGGCTCCAGACAAACACGGTTGTCCAACCCCCGAGTCATTCTCAGTGGACAGCTCTTTAATCTTACAGTTGTTGCTGACAGGTTTCTGTAGTTATAGATCCTGGTTCCTGTACAGGTCCTGTGTCAAAGACTGGGTGGTGTGTAGTGTCTTCTGTTTCCATCTCTCAATTAGTTAACATTACAGAGAATCCTGGCCTAAAAGCAGACTTTTGCTGATACCTGGTTGTCAGGGTGATATAAGAATTTTTTTTGGAATAAGTCAGTGCCATGACGGGTAGTAGGGCCTTCCTTGGTGGAATTTATGTTCTTGGTGCAGGTGTGGGAAACCATGTTTGTTTCCATAGGTGGTTTCCTCGGTTCAGGGGGTGAATAGTCAGTGTCTTTGAATCAACTGGAATCTAAGCCAAGTCATTATGCCAGTGTCTAGGGTGTAAAGTCCTACTGCATTATAAAAAATTTTGTGGAACAAAATGGAAGCATACTAAACCTTCTATTCATTAATGCTATTGCATTAATTACTTTATAGGTGATACAACAAGTTTCACAAATATAACTGTTAATAAATTCTCTCCCCTTCTTCCATTTTTTAATTCTCTGTTCTCTTTCTATTTCTTAATAATTTTGCTTTCTGTCATCCCAAAACAAATGTATTATGATTAGTTATGTCAACAATGTGATACATTTTCTTAAAATAAATAATTTAAAAAATAAAAAATATAATATTAAATAATCTTATCTATTAGATAAGAACTTGTTTGCAACCGTTAACTTTTCCCATTTTGATGTGCCTATGCAAAAAGGGACAGTATCACAGGGAATTACTAGTGAGTATGGGGGCCCAAGTGTCAGAACCAACAGACCCCAGAGCATTTTGTTTACATAAACTCTGAATAGAAGTTTATCTAGTAGTATACTCTAGTGTACACTAGAGTACAAACAAAAATAGTAATATATATATATATATATATATACTAGTATACCAGTGTACACTAAAGTATACTGGTATATATAGATAATACTATTTTTTGTTTGTTTGTTTTTGGGTCATTCCTAGCAGCAGTGCTCAGTGGTTACTCCTAGCTCTGTGCTCAGAAATCACTCAGGCAGGCACAGGGATCATATGGAATGCTAGGATTCAAACCACTGTTCATCCTGGATTGTGCTGCGTGCAAGGCAAATGCCCTACTGCTGTGCTATCTCTCCAGTTCCTCTAACACTGTATTTTAAGAAACACACACATACACACACAAGTGTGTGTCACAGAAAAACCCAAAATGGAGTTGGTTTCTTTGTCCTCACTTTCACCCCTCCTACCATTTTTCTGTGAATTCTGAAGCCCTAAGGTTTGTTCCTCTCTTTCCCCAAATACATGAGACTTCCATCACCCAAGGAATGCCTTGCTGAGAACAGCATGGATGTTCAGATTGTACTGCTGTTTTGTCCTTAGAAGAGTATTGTTCAAATGAATGTCATCCAACTCCAAAAATCAAAAAATCTTTCCCAGTGTTGGCAGCACAGAGCCTTTAGAAAGGGAAATGTAAACACTTCTGACACCCACAGGGAGACCTCTAGCTGAAAGAGCAAAACTTGGAGTGCTAGTCAGTCCTTGCTTGCAACTGCCATCCATTCCAAACAGCAATTTTCAGTTGTTGGAAATTCCTTTCTGCATTTCTCCTGCTTCCAAAAAGAGGCTTTTTGGAGATAAATCTGTACACACAGATACCAGTGTGGTGGTGGATGACATAGCACTAGGATAGGCCTGCCGTGGCAGAGTAGGGATGTTAATATAGTAGCTTTCATCCCAGGAGGTGGGGTAAAGCATGAAGATTTTAAAGAATGTGAATGACTGGGTTTCCACAGAATACAACTTAGCCCTCCTAATCCATAAAGCCATCAAAGAAGAAATTGCTACACTTGGCATGATGTTAGATTTTTACCTTGACAATATCTCCCCAGGTAACATTTAAAAATATGTCATTTGTGAAGCCAAGTGACATTTGTTGTAAATGTTCTTTTTTTTTAGTTTCTTTTTTTTTGTAAATGTTCTTTTTACTTATCTTAAAAGAGCACACTAAACTATTTGGAGGAAGAGATCTGGACTTGGAGCATACTCATAGGTGGGGAAGGTTAGGGAAAAGTGGAGACACACCTGCAAGTGTGTCTGTGGGTCTTCCTAGAAAGTTTGCCTCATTATCACAATGTGGCCCATAGGAGACTTGACTCCCATCAAGAAGGACGTAGGATTCCCCAGGTGTCTTATGTGATCTGGGAAGGAAAGAGAGAGCAGTCTAAAGAGGGTCTACCACTTCTCTCTCTGCCCAACTGGGTCACCTTGATAAGTGTCTGAGGAATCTAGAAATGATTAAGTTCTGTGATGAGCCCCTGTATGTTATTATCTCACCAGACCCATGAAGGGGTCACCTAAAAGCACCTATCTGCCTTCTGCTAGTTATGCTGATGTGGGCAATCATCTCTGTCACCCAATTTCTCCAAGAAGTGTGGAACTCAGGCTGAAGTGAGGAATTGCTTTTTGCAAGAAAGAAAAGTTAATCCTAAATCTTACCCAGGCTTTCCGAGTTGGTTACCTTCCCTCATAGAAAATAATTTCAGGAGGAAATAGAAAAGTGAAGTGAAACAGGTTTATTTAAACAAGAAAATTCTGGGGAAAGGAGAAAGAAAATTCATGCTTATGGGAAAACAGCTCTCCAGAGTGGAAAAATGCAAGTACAACTATGTACATCTGTAGTGAAGTCCCCAGATAAAGAATACATGCCACAAAATAAAAAAAAAGTATGAATAAAGACAAGAATATACCCTAAAATAAGAAAGTACACTCTCAGGCAGAGATTGGAATAAATGTGCCCTAAGGTAGAAGAAAGGATCTCAGGCAAGATGCAGACAAATGCACACATTCTTCTTTCAACTTAGTTTATATAAAGTTTCCTCAAACTCTCTCTTACCCCAAGTCTGTTTGTAAGGAATTGTTGCCAAAGGGATACTATGAAAGTTGTTGATGACCTTGTTTGGATATTCTTGAGGTGGCCTTTGTTCCAGCAATTGAGCCTCATTTTTGTTTTTTGGGGTTTTTGTTTGTTTGGGGGCCACACCCAGTGATGTCTCAGGGGTTACTCCTGGCTATGTGCTCAGAAATTGCTCCTGGCTTGGGGGACCATATGACGTGATGATGCCCATGGTCCATCCGCACCAGTGAGGCAAACACCCTACCACTTGCACCACTGCTCTGGCCCTGAGCCTTTTCTTTTTTTAAATATTTTATTTAAACACCTTGATTATTACATACATGATTGTATTTGGGTTTCAGTCATGTAAAGAACACCACCCATCATCAGTGCAACGTTCCCATCACCATTGTCCCAAATCTCCCTCCTCCCCACCCAACCCCCAGCTATACTCTAGACAGGCTCTCCATTTCCCTCATACATTATCATTATTAGGAAAGTTCAAAAGCCCTTTCTTTTATGGAGTCTAGCCATGCTCTGAGCCTGAGGTTTTGCACCTTGGTGGTTTTCTTGACTGGGATCCAAAGATGTATCCTTAGTAGTAAAAACCTTAATGTTTTGGTGTTGCTTTAGGTTACAACCAGTGTATTTTATCAGGACCATAAGTTAACACAAAATGACACTTGTGTATGCTATTATTTCATCCTCACCAAGTGAATGTTCTTCCTTACATTTTCTGAGTAAAATGAACCACAGAGAGTCTAAACATCGTGTCCAAAGTCAAATAATGATTGCTTGGGAGTGTTGGAACCCAGGCATTCTGAACTCATACCAATATTTAAATCAACTAATTCTTTCTTCACATTGTTAACTTGGAGCTTGTCAATATGGGGTAGGACAGGGAAACAAACCCATATTGCTTACTACAACAGTGACTTCAATGACAGATAAAGTTCACCCTTATTTTTATTGTTTTATTGATATAAATAAGATAGCAATGGTTTAGGATCCTAAGTTTAATAATAAAACAGGCACTCCTGAATCAGCTGTTTGCTACTAGAAGATATCACTTGGTGCTTCCTGCTGTTTCTTATTTATCTGTTTATTTTTAAACAGGTGGACAGCCTCCTTGGAGAGTGCTTTGAAACTGGCAGCTGAGGTAGACACCTGGCAGGATTCCATAAGGCATTCTGTCTTGGGAGATCTATTGTTCTTTTTCTTTCTTTCTTTTTTCTTTTTATTTTTTCTTTATTCTTCTTTAGGTCTATTGTTCTAAAGGTAGCTTGAAATTTGCCTTTGAAGTTGGTATTCTTGGGGTTCAATGCTCCTCCCTATCTTCCTGCCCTCAGACTTGCTCCACTGACTTTTCAGCTTTCATCTATGCCATGCTGTCAAATCTGGCTCTTAATCACTCCCTGGGTCACTAATCTCCCCTCCGTTTCTTTCCTAACTCAGGCCAGGACAGAGGACATGGGTCTGACAGCTCACAATATAACCAGTGTAATTCAGATTCACACTTGTGAAACAACTGATAGCAATAACAAGAAAGTTAACAGGTAAACAGGATGTTGTAAAGACACAACAAAGGTCAAAGATAAGAGAATTCATTCAACATTACATCTGAGCTAGTTATTTTCTAGGACTCCTGTCGACAGTTGAACTATTTCTCTGGAAGTATATACAAGGATCATGCAAACTTCCCATGACCAGAGTTTAACTTTCAATGGAGATCACTCAGCCAATTACTGATAAACATGTATATGCTTTTACCTTGTAGTATAAAGAATTCCATAGAGGATTTAATACTTAGCTGAGATATGTCCATATGAACTTCATCAGCCTCAATACCATAGCTTGAAATTCAAACCTAACCACTGCAGGAGGAAAGGCCCACCTCCTGCTCCTTTTTACCCCTCGTAATTGCCCTAAAAAGAACATTCACTTTGAAAAGTGACCTTGTTGAGTTGGAAGTTTTAGTTTTAAAAGCCCCTAAGGTTTCATTCTGAAAAGTCATCGTGGACTTTAGATTGACTTTCTCTTGAAGGCAGCTTAAACCTTGTTCATTAGGGAGCACAAAAGAGAAGGTTTAGGAATCCCCAGGCTTCCATTACCAGCTGTCTCATTTCCCTCCTCACATTTCCCTCCCCAGCAAGATTAAGATGAGTGAAATAATTTCTTTCTTTTTAGATATCATTGTAACATTCACGTTTTCCATTACTGTCAATTTCTTGAAACTGTCTCATTAGCATTTTCAGAACAGCTTTTTGAAAAAAAAATAGTTTCATCAAGGAAAAAACTGTGCATGATCTCTAAATGCAAGTAAGCTGTCATGGGATTTCATTGACATAAATTTGTCCTCTCTTGTCTTCCATCATTTCTACTTTCTCAGTTCCTCTTTTAATGACTTTGAGCTTGGGACTCATACCCAGGGCTCTTTTATTAGAGAAGTTGGAAAGTATCTTGGTAACTTGTGTAAATCACAAGGGATTGTTGAGTTTTAGGACTCACCTTACAGAACTTCTAAGAACAAGGGGAGGATAGAGAATGCCAAAAGTCAAAATTAATATAAATGAAATTTTAGTGGATATCAATCTATGATACTAGCATTTTCTGCAAGTCCCACATGTTTGTTGTGTTTATTAAAAACAGGAAAAGAGAAGAATTTAGTGAGTAGCCTAAGGAGTCTTGGGTCTCCTCATCACGGATGCAATTTACAGGTAAGAGCTCCCCAGTGTTATCTTTCAATGATAAACACCTAATCAAGTCTTTATTTTTCCTAATCTGAAACCACTTTTGTAAATGTATGTGGATTAGCACTAAGAAGCTAATTATTTTTTGAGCTGAGATCACTTTTTCAAGGAGTAAAAAAAGAAATCTCCTAGGATCAGCAGACTTTTGTTTTATAGCATTTCCTGAAAACAAGGAGATAGTCCTAGAAGCTGTCTCAGCAAACTGAGCATGAGTTTTCTTGGAGTAACTGGGACTTTGTGAAGTAGGAAAGGTGGGTGTTATAGGTGATAGCAGGCAGAGATGTACGTGTTTATTTGTATGTGTGTGTACATGTGCACATGTGTACATGTGTATGAGTGAATGAAAGAGAGAAAGAAAGAGAAATTTAAAAAGAGATTGGGGAGGATGGGGGGGGCATTGGTGGTAGGAATTCACCAGTTGCACTGGTGAAGGGTGGTATTCTGTTTATGACTGAAACCTAACTACGAACATGCTTGTCATTATGGTGCTTAAAGATTTATATTTGGGGCCCGGGAGATAGCATGGAGGTAAGGTGTTTGCCTTTCATGCAAAAGGTCATTAGTTCGAATTCCGGTGCCCCATATGGTCCCCCGTGCCTGCCAGGAGCAATTTCTGAGCATGGAGCCAGGAATAACCCCTGAGCACTGCCGGGTGTGACCCAAAAACCAAAAAAAAAAAAAAAAAAAAAAACAAATAA
>PVKC010040207.1:0-12355 GCA_004027635.1 Crocidura indochinensis | reverse complement strand
AAAGAAAAAAAAAGGGGCAGATGTAACCCCACCCTGGATTTAGGTTAATCTACCTGAGACCCACCTATTGATGGGAGGAGTCTTGGGTGGATATGACCTGTAACTTTACCTGCAGACCCCACCCAGGTGGGTGATATAAGGCCTTGATCTAGTAGGTTTGAGGGCTTGGATCTTTGGCCAGCATGGAGGTCAGAGGAAAGATGGCTGAAAGAAATTAAGATGCAGGGCTAGCTAAGAATAGCTGAATGCTTAATTGGTTATGATATAGGCCACACATGTGGTGAATAGGGTATGAATAAAGTTATGACTTCCTGAAGCCTGCCTGTGAATGAGATTTCTACCTGTCGCTTTCCTGGACCCCAGACCCATCGATTAATGGAGGATGGAGCCACGTGGCCTGGGAAAGCAGACAGAGGCCTCCGTCTCCATCCATCTCCATCCAGCTTCATCTTTACTTATTTAATACAACACTTTGTACTGTATGTTATTTTTTGATCATAAAAGCAATGCTATAAATATTAAGAGAAACATGTTTAGGAACTGTGTTAAAGTCAGACCATATATTTTATTGACTTTTGTATTGATTTTAAAATTTCCACTAAAGGCAACTAAAGTTGATTGTCTCAGTTGATTGAGAATCCATCCTTGGGGCCCGGGAGATAGCATGGAAGTAAGGCGTTTGCCTTTCATGCAGAAGGTCATCAGTTCGAATCCCGGTGCCCCATATGGTCCCCCGTGCCTGCCAGGAACAATTTCTGAGCATGGAGCCAGGAGTAACCCCAGAGCGCTGCCGGGTGTGACCCAAAATGCAAAAAAAAAAAAAAAAAAAAAAAAAAAAAAAAAGAGAATCCATCCTTAACCAATCATTTGTACCTGAAATGACCATATTAGTTGTTTGTTATGTGATGGTATGTGATAGAGCATTTACTAAAAGAAAATTATTATGCTTATGTGTATTATTTTCTTATTTTTAACAAAGGGACTCTAATGTTGCAATCTGTGTTAATTAAATTATACTAAGAGAAGAGTCACTAGTGGTAGCACCAGTATTGCCAACATGTTAAAGTGAAAATGAGATTACTTAAAGTTAAGTCCATAAAGTTGTTATGACAATGAAAGGGTAAGCACTATAGATTTTTTTTTTTTTTTTTTGGTTTTTGGTTTTTGGGTCACACCCGGCAGTGCTCAGGGGTTACTCCTGGCTCCATGCTCAGAAATTGCTCCTGACAGGCACGGGGGGGGGGGGGCATATGGGGCACCGGGATTCGAACTGATGACCTTTTGCATGATTGCATGAAAGGCAAACGCCTTACCTCCATGCTATCTCCCGGACCCCTAGATTTTTTAAATTAAAAAACAATGTCTTAGGCTTTAAACTTTATAAAAGTGATAAAACCCGGGGGCCGGGCGATGGCGCTGGAGGTAAGGTGCCTGCCTTTCCTGCGCTAGCCTAGGAACGGACCGCGGTTTGATCCCCCGGTTCCCCATATGGTCCCGTGCCTGCCAGGAGCGACTTCTGAGCGCACAGCCAGGAGTAACCCCTGAGCGTCACTGGGTGTGGCCCAAAAACCAAAAAAAAAAAAAAAAAAAAAAAAAAAAAAAAAAAAAAAGTGATAAAACCCAGTTGTAAATGCCAACTAATTAATACTAAATCTTTCACTACATTCTCCAAACAGAACAGGAATTTATTTTATTAGCATGTCTACTACATCATATTTCAAATACTTATAAGTATTTCAACTATGTGTCTATTTTGCATATCCATTTCCAGATTATTTGCAAACATGTTTAAAACTAAAATTTAATGTTACTTCAGAACATGTGCCCTGACATGTCAGAGATTGAATATTCCTATGCAGTAAGAAAAAAGTGAATTTTATTTTACCTCCTATGCTACTAAGTATGCAAATTAATTTGTTATTCTTATTGGAAAAAAGAACATCTTGTGTTGAGAAAGTAGATCCCTTACAAGAAACCACTAGCCAGATGTTGGGGTCTTAAGATATCCCAAAAGGAAACTAGCTTTTAAATGATGAAAAAAGTTCACACACAATTCTAAGAAAGTAGACACACATTCTAGAGTGATGAATGTTGTTTGCAGAAAATAGCAAATGTGCTTTGTCATCAGCTACTAGAGCCCAGGATTATTGAATCTGTTAAAATGTGGTTTAAGGAAGAAGAAAAATAACTAGAAAAATTAGTTGGCAAATGTTAAAGCAATAATTAAGTAGAATATAGACAGGGAATGCCAGATATTCAGTTTATTATTGCACTTGCGCCAAGAACTTGAAGACTGTGTGTGGTAATTTGCCGATTAGCCTTTTATTCTATTTGCATAGATATTTTTAAGAGCTACATGATATAGTATTCAACCAATGGATCATATATTTATTGACTGTTCGTTACCTAAAGGGAAGCTTAAAATGAGTTTGTGTATGTGAATGAATGTGTATAAAAACAGACTATCTACACACAATAGACAAGATACTACTTTAAATGTCTGTTGTTTTCTTTCTCAATTTACCTCTTCATTTATTTCTTTTTTTTTCAGGGGGGGGGGACCACACCAGGTGATGCTCAGGAGTTACTCCTGGCTATGATCTCAGAAATCGTTCCTGGCTTGGGGGACCATATGGGATGCCTAGGTATGGAACAGCAGTTTGTCCTGGGTCAGTCATGTGTAAGGTTAACGCCCTAAGGTTGTTATTTTGTCTAATGTAAAATAGATCTCTAGAATTTATAACTTTATAGGCTGTATAAATATGTCCATTGTTATTTCATACTCTATTATTTGTACTTCCCATCATTTTAATTTTGATTCTTGGCTTTCGGTTACACCAGTGGGGCTGGGGGGAGGCGGTGATTTTGACTTGGTGCTCCGGAATTACTCTCTGTACTTGGGGAACCATGCAAAGTTGGTTGTTGAACCTGGTCCTTTTGCAAGCAAAGGATGTGCTTATCTCATTGTGCTTTAAAGAAGTCCTTTAATAAGATCATATTTAAGCCAACTCACCTGCTAGGATTCCAATATTTTCTCATTTTATCAATAAGAAAAATAGATATATACTTTTCAGATGCAAAAAATTTAGAAGCCTATCAAGTATTTGATCCTCTATGTCTTCTACTAATGAGGTGGCAAAACCTGGAGGGGAAAGTGAATTTTACTCACTTTGGGAATTGGGCAGAGTGCCTTCACAAAATCTACCACTCATTTATTTAGGAATTTCATTTTCTGTTAGTGGCTTATAGTATCTCTGGATTTAATAGATTGTCAATGGTCAAACAAAAAGAGACTTCCTCTCTGTTGGGAAATACATTAACTACTTTTGCAGATGGATTTCACTAATTCTAGGAAGGCCTGAAGTTTAGATAAGTGGAGACTAGAAAAGTTGGATTCTTCCTGCTCCTTGTTTCCTTAGTGTTTTAATTTCATCTCCTGGAGGGCAGCTTTTTGTTTTATGTCACTGGGCAGATGGCCATTGGCTCTCTTTCTGGTTTTATTGGAAGTTTCTTCAAATGGCTGTGGTAAATTTCAATGAACTTTTTTTTTTTTTATCATGCTCATTTCATTTAATTTGGTGGTTAAGGAGTTCCAAGTCAAACAGAAATTTCAGGCAAAATACTAAAAGGGAAAATCTTGAATCCAAATCAGCAGGACTTAAAAACAACACAGTATATGCGGGGAACTTGCCCAGAGATCAACCCAGTTGGATAGTGATAGGCAGCTGTGACATTACCTGTCAATGTTTGCTTCTCCAGAGGTTCCCAAGAACCACTTCATGCTTACTGAAGTCCTACTTTGTAGCTAAGAGTCTAAGTAATTGGATACCTTTGAAAGAGAAGACTAGGTGCCCTTGAAGGCGCCTTGCTGGGTCTTGGCAGAAGTGTGAGGGTAGCCCTGAAGAAGAATTATACTCATGAAGTCCCTTGAATTCTTGCTTTGTGAAACCCCATCTCCTTTGTTGCTTGCTTCTGGCAAACTGAGATCATCCTGAGAATGGGTCAAGGATCTTTCAAAAGAATTTCTGCCAGCAAGATTGAATCACATTTCCCAAAGCAAGCAGGAACATTTTTCCATGTCAGACTGGGACATCATGACAACTGGGTACTGCGATGGCGAACATGACAGGAATAGGAGATGGAAAGATGTCATTTCAACAGACAAAATATGCCCTAGAGAGGAATAATTTCTAAATTAAGCTAAAGTTTTATTGGTTAGAATAAATTTGCTTTTGGAACTATTCTTTACTTTTTATTATCTTCCTTTACACACAAGTGGTCAAAAACATTTTTTTTTTTAATATAGAAGTTGGATGTGGAAGAATTTTATTAAGAAAGACAGAACTGATTTATGTCAGGGATTGTTAATTGTAAATTCCTAATTTTATTATTTATTTTAATACTCTATTCTGAAACAGTCCATAGAAATATGCCTCTTAGCATTTAAGACAGAAAAATAAGTATATTGTAATATTAAAAATGAAGGCACTTTATTAATATGACTTAAATCTGAAATTATAAAAGAATTTTGACACAATTTCTGAAACTTTACTTTCTTGTTATATTTTATACCCTCAACAAATTAAATTAAATCTCAAGAAGATATAACATAAGTATAAGATAGTTAATAAAAACACCAAATCAGGCTGGTGAATGTATGTATGTGTATATGCACATATATGAATCCCATACCCATAGAAAATGTCATTTCTTATGAGTAGACTGTAGACTCTATAGAAGCACCCAGTTATTAAGTATCTTTTCTACAACCCCAAACTACTATAGACATACAACAGTGCTTTGCTGATAACTTGGCAGTTCAAAACATATGGCCCTATTTATAATGCTTTCTATTTTCTGTGGTGTAAATGCCCCACGATGGTGGTTCTAAGCTACCAACAATTCCACTAAATACACGGTTGGGAAAAGATGTACATAATTGACTCTTGCGAGCCCAGGCCAGTGAGTTATAGCCCAGTCCAGTGAGTTATTTTTAGATAAACTTGGAGCTAGAAAACAACTTGGATCCTCTATCCTAACCTCTAATTTTTTAAAGTAGGAAATAAGACTTAGCAATAGAATGATTTATGTGAAACCAGACAAAAGTGACTAAGTTGGGAATAGAAACTTTATGTATTCCAAGTTAAGGACTACTTTAAAATACAATCACAGATCTGCCATGTATCTTTATATTTAAATCTTCATAAAGCTAAACAAAGAAATGTGTGTCTATATTAAATAAATAACAATAGAATCTAACATACTGAAGGAGGTACCCTGGCCTGACCAACAGCTATCAAAAGCTATTAGTTTTCCTTGTTGTATTTGCTTACCCACACCTTCTACTCATATCATTTGAAAGATTGGCTTAAACATATATGGCATAGAAACTGATTATTAAATCAGACCACTCTCTAATCATAGTTACCACTGTCTTTTAAAATGTGACTTCCCTCAGAACAGTACATGGCAACAGCATTTTGTCTAGATAATGAATTCTCAAAATGTGGCCAGCAGATTTTTGAGGATTCCCTGAAACTAAGAAACTAAGATTCCTGAGTTTCAAGGAATTTAAAAGGTAATAACACATTTAATAATGATGTTAAGATGACATTGTTCTTTTCTTTGTGTTCAGATTTTTCTTGGGAGAAAAGCAAAGGATGATATGAGAGCTAGTATCTTACAACAAATCAAAGCAATAACATCATTATTAGGCTTTAAAACATTTTAATTGGCTTAAAAATAAAAAGTTTCTTGGGGCTGGAGTGGTAGATAGCCCAATGACCAAAGACAAACTCGGCATCTCATATGGTCCCCAGAGGTGTTTCTGACTGCATAGCCAGTAGTAACCCATGAGCACAGCCAGGTGTGGCCCCCAAAATAATAACAACAACAACAATAACAATAATAATAATAAAGAGTGTCTAAGTAGAGTAATTAGCACAGAGATTAAAGTGCTTGCCCTTGTACTCAGCCTACCCAAATTCAATTTGCAGCACTGCTTGTGATTCCTTGAACACCATGAACACCATCAGGAGTGATCCCTGAGCAGAGCCAAGAATTAAATCCTGAGCACCACCTCTAGATATGATTTAAAAAAAACAAAACAGGTTCACAAGAAAAATAACCCTTAGGCTGAAAATCCTGGTGGTGACCAAATGGAAAGGTTTGCAATGGGTTAAAGGGGTGAGAATGACACTAGAATCTGGTGCTACGTTTGGTGAATTATACTTATAAGGATGCATAAAACTTTACTCCAAAATGTGAGTAGTGATAAAATTGATATGATCTGTGAAGCTGTAAAAGTGTGAAAATCTGATGTTATATGCTATGAAAAAGTCAGTAAAATTTTATTTTTAGAAATGTAAAAAGAAGGGGCCCGGGAGATAGCATGGAGGTAAGGCGTTTGCCTCTCATGCAAAAGGTCATCGGTTCGAATCCTGGTGCCCCATATGGTCCCCCGTGCCTGCCAGGAGCAATTTCTGAGCATGGAGCCAGGAGTAACCCCTGAGTACTGCCGGGTGTGACCCAAAAAATCAAGAAAAAAAAAAAAAAGAAAAAGAAATGTAAAAAGAAGTCTTCCCTAACAACACACTTA
Organism: Crocidura indochinensis; assembly: GCA_004027635.1. NCBI lineage: Eukaryota > Metazoa > Chordata > Mammalia > Eulipotyphla > Soricidae > Crocidura > Crocidura indochinensis. The sequence continues at coordinate 5,757 of PVKC010040207.1, read as the reverse complement.
AAAAGCAGAGATGATTAATTGTAGTGAATAGTATGTCCTAAATATGCATTCTGTGTAAATAGTATTGTGTTATATATAATATTTGTGCTTATACAATGACTGTTTCAAGACTAAGTACACAAAATTATGTATTTTTTAGATTTCCCCTTTGTTTATGGAGTCCAAGTTCATCCATGTGTATAACTAACAAACTACAACAATCGAGACTTGCATATCTAGCAGTTGGTTTCTCAAAATGCATAGTCAATTAAAGAAAAACATCTGAATGTATTTGTTGTGAAAGATGAAATTCAGGTTTCTAAGAGGAAATAAGAATAATGAGAACTACATGATAAAGAAAAACAAAGCAAAAATAGTAAACTACATGTTCAGTGCTTGATTTACTGTTGTAAATAAGACATCTCTCCAATATTTAAAAACTCCTGCATAGGTGTTGCTAGTATTAAAAAAAGATAGATTTTAGTCTTGCATAATGAAAATATTAGAATTAAATGTTTAATTCAATAAATTAATATATTTAAACAGACTAATAAATGCTTCATGTTACAAAAATTACAATATGATTAAAGATCTATTTAAACTACGAGAGATCATAGATTCTAAAACAACAAAGTAAAAAAATTTGTCCATTTGTATGCAAATTCAACATCTAAATATTCAAATGTTGAATAAAAATATTTCCAAAGTTGGATATAAAATCACAGAATTTTCATTATTTCTGAAGAAATTAAAAAATACTCCTTCCTTTCCCGTATGTGATATTTTCTTCATCTAATTCAAGCAAAATAACTTACTACTCAAGGAACAAAGTACTGTTTTCAATTACAGATATGTAAAAATGGGGGGGATGTCACTTCTTCCTAAAAGTATTTAAGAAAATAATTCATCATCAATTAGCATTAGGAAAATCCAAATCAAGACAACAATGAGATATCATCTTACACCAGTGAGCATGGTACATATCAAAAGTACTGGGAATAATCTCTGTTGGTGGAAATGTAGTAAGAAAGGAACTCTCATTGACTGCTGGTGGAACTACTGTGTGGTCCAAACCCTATGGAAGGTTCTCAGCAAACTCAAAATTGAGCTTCCATATAACTTAGAGATCCCACTTTTGAGTATCTATCTCCAGGACAGGAAAACATTCACCCAAAGGATGCATGCTCACCGCTATTTATTGCAGCACTCAGTACAATAGATGACTTGGATAAACATAGATGTCAAGCTACAGACGAGTGGGTCATGAAAATGCGGCACATATATACAATGGAATACTACATAGCTGTAAGGAATGATGCAGTCATGTGGTTTTCTTCAATATTGATGAAATTGGAAGATATTATGTTAACTGAAATAAGCCAAAAGAAGGATAGATACAGAACAGTATCACTTATATGTGGTATTTAGAATAACTGCATAAAGAAAAACAATAGCGTTAATGGGATTTGTCTTGAACACCCTTGGGCCCAGTGTATATTGAGGAGAAGGAAAGAAACTGAGTGTAAGGGGATGAACACAAATGTAAAAAGATGGGGGCATGGAGCCACGTGGTCTCAGGTATAATGATAGTATTAAAAAAGGAAAGAACTAAATATCCAAGCCACAGCAACATCAGTGGAATCAAAAGACCCAGACTTTAACAATCTAAGCTTAAAATGCATCTGTTATACTGGCAGTCTGGGAGGGTGTGTGTGTGTGTGTGTGTGTGTGTGTGTGTGTGTGTGTGTGTGTGTGTGTGTGTGTGTGTGTGTGTGTGTGGTGGTGGTGGTTGGGGGGGTGGTTGACAGGAATGCAGTTGAGAAACATTGGTGGTAGGATTGGCCTAATTCATTGTATGTTTAAAATTTAGCTATGAAGTACTTTGTAAATCACAGTGGTCTCAACAAAATTAAAAAATATAGTGCCCGGAGAGATAGCACAGGGGTGTTTGCCTTGCAAGCATTCGATCCAGGACCAAAGGTGATTGGTTCGAACCCCGGCGTCCCACATGGTCCCCGTGCCTGCCAGAAGCTATTTCTGAGCAGACAGCCAGGAGTATCCCCTGAGCACCACAGGGTGTGACCCAAAAACCAAAGAAAAAAATTAAAAAATATATTTCTATTCACAAAAATACTCCTTATGTTAGTAAACAGAAAGCTTCTTTTAAAATAAAACATATTGGGGCAGGAGAAATAGCATAACAGGTAAGAGAATTGCCTTGCATGCAGCTGACCTAATCCAATCCTCAGCACTGCATATGGATCTCTGAGCACTACCAAGAGTGGTTTCTGTGCTCACAGTTAGGAATAAGCCTCATTAATGTTGAGTATAGGCCTAAAACACAGACGCACAAACGTAAAACATAAATATGATTCAAAACATTTAATTTCTCTCACTTTCTAATATCAAAAGAATCCATAAACAGATTAAAGGAACTTATTTTATTTTATTTAAGCACCATGATTACATGCATGATTGTAGTTGGGTTTCAGTCATAAAAAGAATAATACCCTTCATGAGTGCAACCTTCTCACCACCATTGCCCCCCATCTCCCTCCTTCCCCACCCCGTCCTTGCCTGTATTCGAGACAGGCATCTATTCTCTCACTCATTAACATTGTCATGATAGTGTAGTCATCTCTCTAACTAAACTAACCACTCTATGTGGTGAGTTTCAATCGAGAGCCAGTCCTTCCAGCCCTCATCTCTGTTATCTCCGGGCATTGTTCCAATAATGCCTTTTGTTTTTCTTTTTTTCTTTTTTCTTTTTTTTTTTTGTGGGGAGTGGCCATACCCGGTGACTCTCAGGGGTTACTCCAGTTTATGCGCTCACAAATCACTCCTGGCTTGGGGGACCATCTCGGACACTAGGGGATTGAACCGAGGTCTGTCCTAGGCTAGCACCGACAAGGCAGATGCCATACTGCTCCGTGCCACTGCTCCACCCCTCCCTTATTTTATCTTTTGTTTTTCTTAACACACATAGATGAGTGAAACTATCCTGTGTCTATCACTCTCCCTCTGACTTATTTCACTTAGCATAATAGATTTCATGTACATATATGTATAGGAAAATTTCATGACTTCATCTCTCCTGATAAGTACATAATATTCCATTTTGTATATGTACCACAGCTTTATTAGCCATTCCTCTGTTGAAGTGCATCTTGGTTGTATCTAGACTCTGTCTATTGTAAATAGCTTGGCAATGAATATAGGTGTGGGGAAGACATTTTTTAATTGTGTTTTTGTGTTCCTAGGGTATATTCCCAGGAGTGGTATAGCTGGTTGATATGGGAGCTCAATTTCCAGTTGTTGTTGTTGTTGTTGTTTATTTTTTGAGGAATCTTCATATTATTTTCCATAAAGGCTGGACTAGACGGCATTCCCACCAGCAGTGAATGAAAGTTCCTTTCTCTCCATATCTCAGACAGCATTTATTATTTTTGTTTCATGTGATGTGTGCCAGTCTCTGGGGTGTGAGATGGTACCTCATTGTTGTTTTTATTTGCATATTCCTAATAATTAGTGATGTGGAGCATGTTTTCATGTGCCTTTTGGCCATTTGTATTTCTTCTTTGAGGAATTATCTGTTCATTTCTTCTCCCCATTTTTTGATGGGGTTAGAAGTCTTTTTTCTTGTTAAGTTCTGTCAGTACCTCGTATATCTTAGATATTAGCCCCTTATCTGATGGGTATTGGGTGAATAGTTTCTCCCATTCTGTGGGTTCCTTTTGCATTCTATTTTCTTTGAGGTGCAGAAGCTTATCAGTATACTATAGTTCCATTTGTTTTTCTCTGCTTCCACTTGTTTGTAGAGTGTTGTTTCCTCCTTAAAGATGCCTTTAGTCTCAATGTCATGGAGTGTTTTACATACGTGTTGTTCTATATACATTATGGTTTGGGGCCTGTTATCAAGGTCTTTAATCCATTCTTATTTGACCTTTTTGCATGGTGTTAGATAAAGGTGTGAGCTTGCTTTTTTGCAAGTGGCTGACCAGTTGTGCCAAAAGCACTTGTTGCAGAACTTTCCATGGTCCATTCTGGATTTCTTTCCCCTTTATCAAATATTAATCTATTGTATAAGAATCGTTGGAGTCCCAGAGACACAGGAAGAAAATTCCCAGAAAGAATCAATAGTTAAGAGTATTATTGCAGAGAAATTCCCAGCATTAAATACTGTGTGTAACCAAATCCTGTATGTCAAAAGTGTACCAGCTAGGAGAGACCCAATGGAAAGCATCACAAGACACCTCGTAGTCATACCACTCTTGTGGGCAGAACAGCCTATCTTACGGGATTAAGTTTGCTGGGATCTTACTCTGCAACTTTTAGCAGGAGATCAGGAAGCCAAGTATGGAGAAAAAGGAACTTAATTATTTTAAGATTATTAAGAGGCTCTAATATCAAAAAGCATCAGAACTTCTGGTAGGAACCTACAATTACAAGAAAATGAACTGGTAGCCATCATATATTTAATGCATTGTTCTTTTAAGTGCACTGCTAAGCATAACAAAGAGGACTCTTCTCTTTTATCTGCAATGATTTTTGACCTGGCTTTTATAAATGTATGCAGCAGATCTATAGCTTTCAAGGCTATGTATGCAACCTCTGTATATGTAACCCCTGTGCTGTTTCCTGGTTTTGAAGCCAAGCCCATTCTTTAATAAAAAAAAAAACAACTATTAAAAACGGAAACAAAAAAACTCAAACTTTGCTTCTATATAGCTCTGCCTCCATTACATAATTGGTGCCACAAGTTCTGCTGTGTGTCCCAAAATAATGGATTATGTTATAAATTTGTTTATGCGACTGATTTGTATATATTATAGAAAATAAAAAGGAGGAAGAAGAAAAACAAGAAGAAGAAAGAGAAGGAGGAAGTAGAAGAGGAGTCGGAGGAGTTGCAAGCTTCTACCTAGATGTCTCAGAACGAGGAGTTTCACTTGCCATCTGTTTATAACTGCATATAAGAAACCCTAGTCAAACTCTAGGAACAACTGAGAGGTAATTCTTTTTTTATTTCATCCACAAAATATCTGTGTAGCTTATGAAGCACCAAGGGAAATTCCCTGTAAAATACCATTAGCTATGAAGAGTTCAGTCATTGAGGTGCTTGTGATTTCAGTTACATGTGTGATTCTTTAGCTCTACAGACCTTAATCAAAACCTCAGGAGGTGTAGTAAGCCAGTAAGTTGACTACTCAGTGAGCATTAGAATGGATGAAAAGATTTAAAGTTACCAAGGTTAGTGAACCTTCAGATTAAAAAAACAGTGCTTTGAGGCAGAGCTCCAAGGAGAAGGGAAGGTGTACAGCTAAGACACTGCAAGACTGGGGGTGATTTTAGGGGGTGTGGCATGTTACTTATAGACAAAGCAGAAGTTTGGCTTTCTGAACTGAGCAAACACAGCTGTGTCCAAGGACAGCTATAAGTGAGTTTATACAAAAATCCTGCACTTTCTCTTGTCAGACCCAATTCCAGGTTTACAAGAGCAGTAAAATCAGCTGCGGCAGGTCAAACGTCAAGTTCCATTGTTGCATTGTTTGCTGAGTCTGAAGAAGCTCTTTTGTTACAATCAGAATATTCAGTTACTTCACATCTAGCCACTTAGTAGTTCCACAAAAGGTCCTTTAAAATCTGCACATATTCTGAAAAAGATGCCTAAGGGGGACAGTCACATCAAAACTTTGAAAGAAAACATTATTAAACTATGAAGGAAAACTAGAAATTTTTTCTTTTCTTTTTTTTTTTTTTTTTTTTTTTTTTTTTTTTTGG
>PVKC010040206.1:0-12389 GCA_004027635.1 Crocidura indochinensis | reverse complement strand
CTCATAAATTGAGGGGAGAAAAGGATGTCACCAGGGCCAGTCATATGACCATGCAGTGTAAATAAAAAATGATCAGATTGGAACACCAAACAGAATAGATACTCGACCTACAACAAGCTGCTAAGTGGAGACCAGTTACACTAGTATTCTGGGGGTGGGGGGAGAGCGAGAGAGCAAAGGAGGGAGATATGGGAGTGGAGAGAACAGGAGTGGAGAGAGGACAACATTGGTGGTGGGAATGCCCTTCATTCATTGTCATTATGTATCGTAAATAATTCTATGTAATGAACTTCAGTCACAATAAAAATTTAAATTAAAAAATATATATTTTTTCTTGTTTTTTACCTACTATATTTCTCCTACATGGATGTTTCCCTTTCCCATTCTTTAGCTTTTGACAAATTCTTATGAATATAGAATTTGGGGCTGGATCTTTCAGTCTTAGTTAGATTCAGAACTAATGGAGGCTATTTGGACAAAGATCCCTGCCAAATTCTCTCATTTTACAAATTTTGCCAATGTCATTTCTGGAGGAATGCACACCATATTTTTGGAGGACATGAAATTGGGCACACAGTATCCTGTGCTGAGTGAAAAAATTCACAAGATATTTTACCAGGAATATCAGAAAACCACAGAATAAAATTAATTATACAATTTAAATCCTTACTTATAGGTAATATCCATAAAAAGGGAGACAATAGCTAAATAATCTATATACCACCTATAACTTTGTCCTAGTACAAATGTGTGGTAATGTCTAAATTTCCACAGAAAAATTAAAGGTGACCTAATTAAGAATAGTTGAGAAACTATATAAGGAGACAAAATTAGGAGGTAAAGAGAAATAGACTACTGGCTAATAAAAAATATTATAATGATTTATGTGGTCAGTTGGCCTCAGGAAGAAATCAGGATGATTATTAGAGGTTCACCTGATGCTTTATTTCTGCTCATTTGTTTATTTTTAGTCGGATAACTTAATTTTTAATTTTTATTTAATTAATTAATTAATTTATTTGGTTTTTGGTCCGGTGACACTTAGGGGTTACTACTGGCTATGTGCTCAGAAGTTGCTCCTGGCCATGGGATGCAGGGGGATCAAAGTGCAGTTCGTCCTAGGTCAGCCGTTTGCAATGCAAAAGCCTTTCCACTGTGCCATCCCTCCGGTCCCTTTTTAAATTTTTTAAATTTAATTTTATCTTATTGAAACCACTGAAATTTACAAAGTCCTTCAAAGTTGGGTGTGAGACATATAAAGAATCAAGGCCAATTTTACCACCAGTTGAAAACTTAGTTTTTTATTTTATGTGACTTGTTAGTATTTTTTCACTGTTCCAGCACTACAATACAGCAGAGTGTGAGAGTCTCCCCAACACTGTCTCAAGGTCCCCAGTCACCTCCACACCACCCACTTTCTTAGCAAACTCACTTCTTCAGATAAATTTATGCATGTCTTATCTTTGATGTTTCTTTATTCCCCTAATAGTTTTCTTTATATTTCACGCAAAAGAAATGTCATTCTGTATTTGTCTGTTCTTCTCTAACTTCACTCAGCAAGATACTGCCTAATTACCTTCATATTGCAGTCAACGGCAATATGATTACATATTACATATTAGAGTTTTGTTTCTTTTTCTTATTGCTGAGTGTATTCTGCTGTTTGTGTCTAAATTATATTTTCTTTATCTATTCATATATTCCTGAACTCTTGGGCTATATTTAATGCTTGGTTATTATAAATACTGCTACAAATATATTTCAAAGTATTATTTTTAGGCTCTTGGTTCACAAACAGTACTCAGGTAGCTCAGAGGTATATAGTGGTAATTCTTGGCTAACCTTCCTAGCAGTTTAATGTGAGGAGCCAAGACTGAAGTTCTGCTTAGACTTGAGTTGCCTTGGCCAACCTGGTTGTACTGAGGGCCATTTGATGTTCAGGGGACCACATGATGCAGAGTAACAAATACGGTTCAGGTTCTAATTATTTGTGGTTAGGTGAGCCACACTCAGTACTAGTCACACTTAGGCTTACACTCTGACTGTCTAAAGTCAATTGGATAGGCACCTAAAGACTTCATCCAAAAGATGTAAGTTATAGAAAATGAAACAGACAAATACATGAAGACACAGAGAAACACACTGGAATTCTCCAAACTTTAGGTCCCTCAGGCATCCCTTAAGTGATATCACAGGCCAGCTATCTATTTAATACACTATAATTTCCCCACTACTCGCCTGGGCTCCCAATAAGTAGACCACTGTTGATAGAGACAATAAGAAAAATTGATAAGCACATCAACATTCAATAAGAGATTGCAGGGGTCTCAAACTCGCGGCCCGCGGACCGTTTCCTGCCTTCCGTACATTTTGTGGCCCTGCCCTAGAGGAATCTTATTTCGTTTTGTTTTGTTTTGTTTTAGATGTTTGGGTCACACTCTCCGATGTTCAAGGCTTACTACTGACTTTGCACTCAAGGATCACCCCGACTTTGCCTCCTGTGGCCCCCAGATAAATTGAGTTTGAGACCCCTGGGTTAGAGATTGAGGTATTTCACACAGCTATTAGAAGGCAATCTTAAAATATAAAGGCCTACCAGTTTCCTATTCTATTTTTTGCCACTGCTACAACTATATCTAAAAGACTTTCAAGAATCTTTGTTTTGGGACCATATCCAATGATTTTCAGTAGTTATTTCTTTATTTTTTTAAATAAAACTACTCTTTATTTTATTATTGATGAAAGCAATTTAACTAAGCACCATGATTACAAACTTGTTTGTATTTGGGTTTCAGCCACAAAAAGCCCACCTACATTTTCAGTGCAACTTTCTCACCAAGAGTGTCCCCTATTTCCATTCTCCCCATCCCCTGTGTGTCTTCAAGACAGGCATTGTATTTTTCTTTCTATCATTGTAATGGTAGTTGTAGTGTAGTTATTTCTCTAACTACACTTAATCACTCTTTGTGGTAAGCTTCATGTTGTGGGCCTATCCCTCTAGCCCTCATCTCAAGAGTCTCTGGATATTATTACTATACTGTCTTTTATTTTTCTTGAACCATACATATGAGTGAGGTTATTCTGTGTTTATCTCTTTATTACTTATTTCACTCAACATAATAGCCATATTCATCCAGGTAGGCAAATTTTGTGACTTCAATTTTTCTAACAGCTGCATAGTATTTGGTTCACAAACAGTAATTTCTTTAGCCACTAATCTGCTTTTGGGCATCTGGATCTTTCCAGATTTTGGCTATTGTAAATAATACTGCTATGAACATAAGAGTGAGAGGGCATTATTATAGGGTGTTTTGTGATCCTGGCATATATTCCTAGGAATGCTATTGCTGCATCACCCACGGATATTAAGTCAAAGGTCATAAGATAGTACATAAGTTATACAGGATACAGACAGAATTTAAGAAGAAAAAATCTAACCCCATCAAAAATGGGGGATAAAATGAATAGACATTTCCTCAAAGAAGTACAGATGGCAAAAAGGCACATGAAAAAATGCTCCACATCACAAATCATTAGGGAAATGCAAATCGAGAGAGAGAGAGAGAGAGAGAGAGAGAGAGAGAGAGAGAGAGAGAGAGAGAACTCATGCCACGAAGACTGGCACACATCACAAAGAACAAGAATACCCATTGCTGGCACGGATGTGGGGTAAAGGGAGCTCTCATTTACTGCTTGTGGGAATGTCATCTAGTCCAGCTTTTCTAGAAAACAATATGGATATTCCTTAAAAAACTAGACATTGAGCTCCCATATGAGTCAATAGTTATTTCTAGCTCTGTACTCAGGAATTACTCCTTGATGTTCTGTAAATTGAACTCAGACAGACAAAGACAAGGAAATGCTTTTCATTCTGTACTCTTGCTCCAACCTGAAAGCCTCTAAATAGTCTTATTTCATGCTTGTCTGATGCATATTTAAAACTGGTAGACACTTTTTTTCTTTATGCTGTGTTATTCTTTCTGCTATATTGTATTCTGATACTTAAACTGTTTTAAGTAGGAGCATATCTCATCATTATATTTTTTGTTACAAGGATGAATTTTCATAGCTTACTTCTGGTTTTGAACATCACTTCTAGAGGAACTTGATGAACCTTATGGGATGCTAAGAACTGGTCAAGTAAATGCAAGGCAAGAACCTTACCAACTGTACTAACTCTGTTTCCCAATTCTTATTTTTTTGCAATGTTTCTATGCTCTTTTCCTTAGAGGTTAAACAATTTCTTTAAAAAATTGGATGAAGGGAACTTTTTCTTTCACATTGCTGTCAGCACGGGTAGTTTCTACTCTGGGTAAGTGGATTCTTGCTTCTGCTATTGGAACTGTAAAGAACTTCTATGGTAGTATAGGAATTAAATATAATACTAGAGAAGTGAAAAATACATTTGTGACTTTATTTAGCAGTTTTGTGTTCAATTTCTCCACTTGATACTAGAAAATATATAAAATCAGAGAAGCATATGTCACATCAGGAGTGATAAATAGGGTTTAGTTAAATAGCATTTATAGTGGAAGATATGGATAGTCATTCAGCATCTAGGCTTATCCTAAGCATATTCTGAATATTTTTATAGGTCACCCTCCATTTTATATGTATATAATGAATTAGGTAAATGTTAAAATGTATAGAAAAGGTTTGGTTTAAGAAGGAAGACTCTGACATATAATTTTTTATACTTTAATTCCCTGAACCATAAAGAACATTTTTGCATTAGTGCTTTCTACTTCCACTTTCCATCTTGGAGATTCTAGTTCCCCAGAACACTGCCTAAAAAAAGAGTGTGGAATAGTCTTGCTATTTGCTATATCATAATTCCCTTATTTTCCATCTGAAACTGTTACCTTGGAGTATATAAGGAGTCATTTCTAACATTGTGAATTCAGAATTTAACTTGTTCAAATTTGGATCATGTTCTCCCATCACCATTGTAGAACTTGGGGAGCTCAACAAGTTGGAAACTGAAGTGTTATCAATAAAATTGTATTTGTATAAAATGTTATCCAAACCCATTTGGATAATAGATAATATTCAAAGTTCTAAAGCGCCATTATATTATTTCCCATTATTCAGTAGGATGTGATAATTTCTTCTAAAGTTGGAATTCTCAGGTAACCTTCATAATTGGTGACTGAATTCAATCATCAGTGATTGAATAGACCAGAATCAATTGAACATATCTGTTGGTTGACTTGATTTAACTTGGAGTAGACTTGCCTCTACAGGGTTTCCAGGAGCAGCAAGAATGAGCAAGTCCCAAAACACAGGCACTGTTCCAATCTGTGTATCACATTTTATATTGTCAAGGCAAATCACAATGAGTAAACCACAATTCATAGTGAAAAATATACATTCCACTATTTGATTAAAAAGGGAAATTATTGACTACATCTCTCTCAGAAGGTCCTGCCAAGTCACATCACAAAGAGACATTTATAAAGGGTTTTTGTGACTAGTTTTGCAGTCTGTCACACACACACAAAAAAAATACTTATGCACAGTGAACAAATAGTTCAGCATTTACAGATTATCCCTCCATAGTGTGTTTTAAAATTAGAACAGGAATCTTGGTTTCCCACAGAAATACTTTTCATTATATTTAGGTCATTTATAGAAAGTTAATCATTGAAAACCAAACTGTCATCTTATGGGCATCTTGAAAATCATATGTTACATATTAGATATAGAAAAGACCTATAAAAACATAACCACAATTAATTGTTGGTCTTTCTATCTTATTGACTAAAATAGGGTTCCAGAATAAGCTACTATATTTTTCTTATTCAATCTGTTCTGTACTTTGAAAGTAAACTTTCTTTTCTGAAATATATATCGATGATAACCTCAAATTTGAGTTGGAAATTTCTATTGTCTCATTTTTGGCTTTTAGACAGAACAGCTATTTTTATTGTACAGCTAAATTATTATTTATACTTCTTTTGGATCATTCTTTATATACTATTAGCAATGACATGGGAAGCACAGGGGACTGAATATTTACATCCAAAGTTCTGAAGTGAATACTCTCACTTTGGCAGATACAATTGCTTAGAGCTAGAAGGCCCACTAATAAAGAACATTATGTCATTGTTGGATCATACATCACTACAGCAATAGTCTTCAAGAAACTGAAGCTCTAAATATCCTTAACTTTCTCTCTGTCTGAGTGAGACTGAATGTTAGTTGGGTTTTGCCTGGTAAATAACCACAGAAGATTATAAATAAACACCTCTATTGTCTATATATTTTTTCCTAATGATTATCTCCACAGAATTGTTCTCCCCTCTCAAGAATGGTTCTTATCATAAAAGGAATTATGGTTCATTACTAAAAATTATTCATGAGGCAGGTAGGCAAATTCTTGAGATTCCCTTTATGACCAATTGAGCATATTCCTTGATCTCAGCAATTAATATACTAGTCAGGGTATAAAAATAATAGCAGAAATAACTACAACAGTAGAATAATTAAATTATCCAATGTAATGCAAGAAAGAATATTAAGTTCAAAGGAAGAAGGAACAATATCTTATTCATAGCATTTACATCATGGCATATAATCATTGATTTCCTTTCCTTTTGTAAGTGATACAGATGAGTATGTCTATGTCTATATGTATTAATGTGCTTTTATGTTAAGTCTTCTTCACTGACTCAAAGTGTCTGCTACTCAGTTAACAGGTATCAATGAATAGATGCAACATGGAAGGATGCCTTGCATTGGGGGGGCATTTTGAATGGTGAGTGCAGAAATGGTTTGGAACAAGGAAATATGAAACATCTAGGAAATAAATGTATTAATATTGATTCTAGAAAAAGGGCTTATATTTTAGGTTTCAGAGTGAGCTGAGACATGGAAAATGATCTTTATCCTTTTTCTATGTGGGAAGCTTCAACCCAACTATCCTATTTTTGATTCTAATAGGAAATGTGAACAAAGTAAGGAAAATTATAAGAAAATGAAGAGGAGTCAAGAGTAATGTCAATGGTGCCTGCATCCCTAGAAAGTGACCATTATCAAATATCACAAAATATCCACAAACTCATAAGCACTTAATATATATATTAAGCATTATACTTACTAGCCAATATGGCCATCTCATTTAATCTTTCCAACAAAAATAATTTTTGTTTTTACAAAAAAACCAATACATTATAGATATAAATTTTAGAACAATTAAAGTTGGCCCATTTTATAAAATGAGTTATGTCTTCTATTTATTGTCTCCCAAACTTATATATTAGTTCTCCTTATTAAATTCATATAAATATTAGGTATTATTGATTTAATGACTGAAGAGAAGTTCATAGTAGTGGATAAAGATAATGACTTTGGAATTAGACTTCTAAGCTAAAATTCTAATTCTAAGACTTTTATGTAATTTTTTGGTAAAAACTTCATCCTTTACATGCCTATTTCCTTATTGTGTTCTTTTTTAAATAAAAGTTTATTGAGACCATTTATTGTTTAAAGTTTGTTGAGACCATTGTGAATTACAAGTCCTTCATAGTTGTATTTCAGGCACATAGTGACAGTGAATTAGGGTCATATCACATCAGTGTTTGACCTCCCTCCACCAAAGTTTCCAGCATGGCATGCATCTCCTACTTCCACTCTTAGCCTCATGGCCTACCAGTATAACAGGTCTATTTTAAGTTTAGATTGTTATACAATTTTTTGTTTTGTTTTTTTTTTTTTTGTTTTTGTTTTTGGGTCACACCCGGCAGTGCTCAGCGGTTACTCCTGGCTCCATGCTCAGAAACTGCTCCTGGCAGGCACGGGGGACCATATGGGGCACCGGGATTCGAACCTATGACCTTTTGCATGCAAGGTAAATGCCTTACCTCCATGCTATCTCCTGGGCCCAGATTGTTATACAATTTAAAGTTAGGAAAAGTGATGCCCCATACTCCTTTTCCCAAGGGTTGTTTTATGTATTCGTGGGAGTTTATTGTTCCAAATGGATTTCAATAGTGTTTGATCCATTTCTTTGAAGAATGTCATAGGTATCCTTAGAGGGATTGCATTAAATCTGTACACTGTTTTGGCAAGTATTGCCATTTTAATTATATTAATCCTGCCAATCCATAAGCAGTGTACCTGTCTCCATTTCCTTGTGTCTTCTTTTATTTCTTGAAGCAGAGTTTTGTAGTTTTCTTTGTATAGGTCTTTCATATCTTTAGTTAAGTTGACTACTAGATTTTGAGTTTCTGTGACACTAACATAAATGGGGTTGTTTTTTAATGTCCATTTCTTCTCTATCATTATTGGTATATAAAAAGGCCACTTTTCCTAACTTTAAATTGAATTACAAGACTGGAGAAGTAGCACAATGGTAGGGCATCTACAGAAATATACAAAAGAAATATAGATAACCCCTTTAAGTCTTTTGAGATACTCTGGGATGGATATAATATAGAGCACAGTTTCATTCCATGCCGTGGTCTTGTGGAATCATTCACAGAAGTCAGGGATCAGGTAGTGTCCTCAAGCTAATAGTCTCTCAGGAGCCAAATCTTTTTTTTTTTTTTTTTTTTTGGTTTTTTGGGCCACACCCAGTGACGCTCAGGGGTTACTCCTGGCTATTTGCTCAGAAGTCGCTCCTGGCAGGCACAGGGGACCATATGGGGAACCGGGGGATCGAACCGAGGTCCTAGGTTAGCACAAGGCAAGGCAGGCACCTTACCTCCAGCGCCACTGCCCAGTCCCAGGAACCAAATCTTGTTACAAGCAATAGTGAGGGCAAATGCGAGAAAAGGGTTTATATTTGAAAACCATTGACTCCCACTACACTGCTCACTATTGGAACTTTTTGTTATATAAATCAATAACTCCTTAACTTCTTTGTCTTGGAAATATAGGTTTCATATTTCACTGCTATATCATATTAGATTCCAAATATAGTGATCAATTGGTAATGTCTTGACAAAATACTCTAATCTATCATGTTTCCATTTGAGTATGCCTGCTATTATTATGTAATGTTATGACCATTAAAATAGACAACTGCAATAGACTTTTGTTACAGTCCCCGTTCATTGAATATCTTTTGTTCAAATTATTTTTTTCAATTCAAGCTAGTTTAGTATTATATCATAATGCCCACATTGTCAAATTGCTTTTAGGAAAGAAACCTGAATGCTTGAGACTCAATAGATGATACTTCACAGGGTAGATTCCTCTTACAGTGCTCACTACCATACATATGTACAATCTAACTCTGGAAGCTTTTATTTAGCAAAGTTTACCCTCACCATTGATGATTTGCCTAGAAACTGGAAAACCCTTTCTGTGATGTATATAATCCCTAATATATATAATCCCTTCTTCTCCCCTTCCTCTGTCTACAACCTTACAAACCCTCTTCTATTCTCTTACTCAACTCTAATCCATTATATCTCTACATTTAATCTTTTTACCCTTAGTTCTTAACTCCTCAGAAACTGGAACTTTACCCCTTACCCAGGAAGCTGCCAGTCAGCTCCCAAAGTGAAAGAACAGCCTTCCAGCCAACATTGTCATGGCACCAGAAGCTGCTGCCACTGCTCCTGCTTACTCATTGTGTTCTTACAAGAATAAAATAAATTATTTTTAAAATGTCTGAAGAATACATTCTAAAATTATAAATGAAAGTTTTTAGGTTTTTCTTTACAAATGAGGAAACTAAAGTATAAATAAGTTAAAAACTTTCCCAATATCAGTTTGCTTTTGGAAGAAACCAGTACACTGAATCTAGGTTATTATCAGTGCTATACCATGATGAAAATCTAGGTTATTATTAGTGCTATACCATGATGAAATTAACCCTGATGGCTTTGTGGTGCTTCATAATTGCATTTTTGACATACTCAAGTTGGACTGATTCAGCAAATAATATCAAGCAAAATTTATTTTTTTCTTTGTTGGAAGAGTTTAAAACTTAGACACTAATTTTAAAGAAAGTATGTCAACATTTGAGCAATAGAATGTTTTTATCAGTCACCATTTCTGTGTAAGAAAAAAAGTTAGTAATCCAAAGAGAAAAATTAAAAACCCTTTGATTAACACATGTACAGATAATTGTTAATAAATAAAATACATTTCATATAAAATCCAATATATTTCAAATAAAATATAAATGTGAAATATATTGATGACCTAAAACAAAAAATAATATAATATAGAATAGGATATATAGTTCATAGAAAATCTAATATTTTACTGCTATTTGTAAACCGCAGGTTAGTTATGGTATTGAGTTGATTAGGATTAAAAGGAATGCCACTGTTTCATCAAGCTTTTCTAAAGCATAGGTATCTCAATCTTGCTTTTATTCTCTCAAATTGATACATTTTTTACATAGGTTAACTCAGACAAGAACCCTACAATGTTTGAGACAAAAAGATTTAAACTGTTTTCATTGTTTGTTCTTAAGACATCTTATCAACATAAAACAAAATGCTTCTTATGCTTGTGTCTTTGAGCTATGTTCTTCTAAATGTTAAGAATAAAGAGAGTCAATAATTGGAAAATATTCTCAAATTATTGTCTGACTACATTGATCAAAACTTCAAATATCAATAACTTTAATTTAGGTCATTTATTGATTTTCTCTTTGAAAGACTTTGTTTCACCATATCCCTATTTGCATACACCTTAGCCTATTTTTCTACTTGATTGGTTGCTAATATAAATTTTGCCATTTGACATGGTTCAGGTCATTTTGAGTTAGAATACTAATAAATCAAAAAATACATTATTCATCTTTGTAGACATGTAAAAAGGCCTTTTTATAAACAGTGTATTTGTATAATCAAAACTTTTCTCTAGTTTTATATTGGCAATATTGAAATTTTCCCCTTCCTTAACATGGCATATCTTGGTTTGAAAATGCATTCTCAAAGTAGGAAAAAAAAGTAGAAATAAGGGAGAGATTAAAAAATGGTAAATGGTGAGGATGAGAAAATTTCTCTTTAAATATTATAACTCTGAAATATAACTATTTTTGCTTCTTTTGAGAGGGGCACAACCAGTGTTGCTCAGGGGTTACCCCTTGCTATGCGCTTAAAAATAGCTCCTGGCTTAAGGAAACATATGGGTTGCTGGGGGATCAAACCAAGGTCAGTCCTGGATCAGCCACTTTCAAGGCAAACGTCCTACGTCTGTGCTATTGCTCCAGCCCCTGAAATATAACTTTTTTAAGGGTAGTCATATTATTAAAATGAATAAACTGTCATTAAAATTATGTTTGAATTAATTTTTTCTATTTAATAATTATATGTTTTATTAGTATTAAATCAGCTTAAAGGTTTATAATACTGATCAAGTCTGGTAAAACATGGGTGTGTGAATTCATGTGTTTTCTTACTTTTTTCATATGTAATTTTAATTCTGTAACACTGTTCTAAAGCCCTACAGGAAAATTTGATTATGAACCATTATAGGTCTCTATTTGTAGCAATAGAATATGCTTATGTAGCTAAAGATAATGTTAGTAGAGCCTCAAAGCAAGATTATAAAGCTTTAATACCAGAGTTCACAAAAGTTGAATTGATTTCCTATTTGAAAGCTTCCCCCCACTTTC
Organism: Crocidura indochinensis; assembly: GCA_004027635.1. Classification (NCBI taxonomy): domain Eukaryota; kingdom Metazoa; phylum Chordata; class Mammalia; order Eulipotyphla; family Soricidae; genus Crocidura; species Crocidura indochinensis. The sequence continues at coordinate 808 of PVKC010040206.1, read as the reverse complement.
TTGATTAACACTAATTGAAAGCCATAAATTACTAAAACTTTTCACATTGTTTGATTTACAAGCTCCTACTTACAAGGTCAATTAGCAACCTTCCTTGTAAATCAGACTCTGAGACTCAAATTGGGTTAAGCCATTTGCCAATGAGTATACAGTAGTGCAGAAGCTGACTCTAGGTGCATCTCGCTCTGAACCTAAACATCTTTCCAATGGAATCCTTCTATTTTTCTCTAAATAAAAGTCTCTGTCTCTTTAATTAAGAATATATGTTCTTCAGTTGGTCAGTCTGAGAACAAGCCTACAGAGAAGTGTTTGTCTATATAGGGGTCTCAAACTCAATTTACCTGGGGACCTCAGGAGGTAAAGTCGGGGTGATCCTTGAGTGCAAAGTCAGTAGTAAGCCTTGAACATTGGGGGCTGTGACCCAAACAACTAAAACAAAACAAAACAAAAAAGATTCCTCTAGGGCAGGGCCACAAAATGTTGTACGGAGGGCCGTTTGTGGCCCACGGACCGCGAGTTTGAGACCCCTGAATTAAATCTCATTTCTCTTCTCCCTCTAATGCATGGTTCTTTTGTCTAGTAATATCTTTATTTGAGCACCATGGTTACAAATATCTTTGTAGTTTGGTTTTAGTGATAAGATGTACATCCTTTTTAACCAGTGCAACCTTCCCATTACCAATGCCCCCCATTTCCCTCCCGCCTCCCTGCCTGTCTTTGAGACAGGCATTCTATTCCCTCAATGTCGTTGTCATCATAGGTGTTAGTGTAGTTATTTCTCCAACTATACTCACCACTCTGTGGTAAG
>PVKC010040205.1:0-12380 GCA_004027635.1 Crocidura indochinensis | reverse complement strand
CTCCATGCTCAGAAATTGCTCCTGGCAGGCATGAGGGACCATATGGGGCACAGGGATTCGAACCGATGACCTTTTGCATGAAAGGCAAACGCCTTACCTCCATGCTATCTCCCGGGCCCCTTTTTTCAATTCTTATATTGTTGTTGTTGCTGCTGCTGTTGTGATTCCTGAGGCCCCCCACATGCCTGGCTTTGGTATTCCCATATTTGGCTGCAGTGCTTGAACAGGTCTGTATTCTTTAATTGTAGAGCGGGACTTATATACATTCTGGGAATGGTGCTTGTTGGGATTTCTGTGAAGTTCAACACATGCTTGCCAGAGATCTCACTTCCTGAGTGTAGCACTCACACATCCCTTCCATTTTCTGAAGAAGGCATACCCCTTTGGGGGATGTTAACACACACCTGACTCTGGTACAGGTACAACTGTTTGTGGGGGGGGGAGGTCACAGGCACAATTGGTAGGACCATGCTTGGTGCAAGTGATGACACCAGGGATTGAATGTGGGACCTTGGGCTTGCAAGTCATAGAACTATTCCTCTAGATCTCAAAATGTCATTGTGGTAGGCCCCAAGCATTGTGGTGGTGGTTGTCTCCCAAGGAAGCTGTGGGTTATACCTATGACACTCAGCTTATTGGACCATGTGATTTAATTTGAGGACTTTAGATAATTAGGCCTTGTTATGCTGAGAACTACAAATAGTACACAGTGCCTGAGTGGTGCCAAAGTCCATTCATCACCACTGAGAGCTATCATCCCAGGCCCTGAAAATATTACTTTTAAGGGATAGAAAGATAAAAAAAATGGTATCCATTCCTTACACCTATCTTTGTACTCATTCTGTAAATAGTAATAGTAAATACTTATCTTTGAATCTTCTTTGCCTGTTATACTTAAGAGTTGCTATATCCTGGCCCTAGCAACACACTCAGTGCTTAGGGTGCTTCAGTGTTCCTCCAGAGATAAAAGGTACCATTCACAGTAGAATTGAATGCTCAGCTTTGCTATCTTTGATATAAGATAGTTCCCAGGCCATACTGAAAGTACCAGCACTAATTCAAAGCAGAGTGTAAGAGAGAATTTTAGAAGCATAATTTGGAAGACATGACTCCTCATACTACTTTGTTCTCTGTTTTCAAATCAAACATGGTGGAAGTTTAATAAACTATGAAAAGAGACACCAACTAAAGCAAGAAACTAGAATGTAATACATGGCAAGTAGTGAACCCTCACATAAGTTTTAAGAACCTTATTTATGGCATTTATTTATTTATTTATTTTTATTTTATTTTTTTGTTTTGTTTTTTGGGCCACACCCAGTGATGCTCAGGGGTTACTCCTGGCTATGCGCTCAGAAGTCGCTCCTGGCTTGGGGGACCATATGGGAAACCGGGGGATTGAACCGAGGTCTGTCCTAGGCTAGCGCAGGCAAGGCAGGCACCTTACCTCCAGCACCACCGCCCAGCCCCCTATTTATGGCATTTAATTTATTGAATAAAGGCATGGATAGAGTCTTAGCAAATAATCTAGTAATAGATACAGAACTAGGTAAAGTTCCTCTTTCCTCCTCTGAGATTGTCCCTTTTATATAAAACCAACAAATGGTACCTATTATCTTATTAGCATTATTTTCACTATGTTTCCTTCCAGCCCCTGTTTGCCTCAATTAGAAAAATCTTGCAAAGATTGATTCACCTCAAATCTATCTTATGTTGGTCCCAAGGACCTTCCCTGAACTTTCTAGTCTTTTCTTTCTTTTTTGGGTCACACCCGGCAGTGCTCAGGGGTTACTCCTGGCTCCATGCTCAGAAATTGCTCCTGGCAGGCACGGGGGACCATATGGGGCACCGGGATTCGAACCGATGACCTTTTGCATGAAAGGCAAATGCCTTACCTCCATGCTATCTCCCGGGCCCCTAGTCTTTTCATTTTTAGCTTCATTTGTTGCTTTCACCACAGTAAAAATGAGAGGAGAATGCACAAAATATAATATGCAGTTAAATATAGTCAGGAATTTGGCCTGGAATCAGAACTAGCACTTTATTTGTGAATGCCTCAGCTAAATTTCTAGTATCTTTTTTTTTTAAAAAATATGGAACGCTTCACGAATTTGCGTGTCATCCTTGCGCAGGGGCCATGCTAATCTTCTCTGTATCGTTCCAATTTTAGTATATGTGCTGCCGAAGCGAGCACTAAATTTCTAGTATCTTAATGATGATTTCCTCTTTTTCATCTCTCTCATTTCTTTTTTATTTAAAACATGGAATCTATTATGCTGAGTGAAATAAGTCAGAGGGAGAGAGATAGGCACAGAATAGCCTCACACATCTATGGGTTCTAAGAAAAATAAAAGACATTTTTTGCAATAAGCCTCAGAGACCAAGAGAGGAGGGCTGGAAGGTTCAGCTCACAACATAAAGCTCACCACAAAGAGTGTTGAGTGCAGTTAGAGAAATAACTGCATAGAGGGGGTCTGGGAGATAGCATGGAGGTAAGGCGTTTGCCTTTCATGCAAAAGGTCATCGGTTTGAATTCCGGTGCCCCATATGGTCCCCTGTGCCTGCCAGGAGCAATTTCTGAGCATGGAGCCAGGAATAACCCCTAAGCACTGCCGGGTGTGACCCCCCCCAAAAAAAAATAGCAATGTGAGGCCTCTACAATTTATTTGAAAATCTTAAACTAATGATTTGGTCTGTGTCAACACATAACTCAGTTGCCTCCTAGTTCTGTGATCTTGAACTTGTCTTTCAAGCTCCCTTAATTTCAGCTTTCAAGTAAAATACAACCTATCCCAGATTGGATTATGCATTACAATTGAGCTAACACATATTCTTTTAGTGCTTGGGGCAAAGTTGATGCTCAATGAGAGCTCATTTTTATGGGTCTGGAATAGAACCTTCCACCATTGGGACTGTATGACAGACGTTTAACAAGAAAAGACTCTGCTTTCAAAAATGCTCTAGCTATGTAAGACAGGACATATTTATTGATTGTTGTTAACATTGTAATGCTACTGTCTCTGCTCCTTTTTCTCCTATTTGTTCCTTCTTTGCTGGTTTTTAAATTTTCTGCACTATCTCTTTTTTTAAAAATGTTTCACTGGGTTTTTATGAATGGCATGCTTTTCTCTCTTTGAAGGGGCTTCATTCTACTCTGTCACTCCAGAGAACGGACATCATAGACTTTTTAATATTTTGCTTCTGCCTAACCAGTAATTCCAAGAAGAGATTTTTTTAATTAAAAATAAATTATTCGGGGGCCGGGTGGTGGCCTTGGAGGTAAGGTGCCTGCCTTACCGCGCTAGCCTTGGACGGACTGCGGTTCGATCCCCCGTGCCCCATATGGTCCCCCAGGCCAGGGGCGACTTCTGAGGGCATAGCCAGGAGTAACCCCTGAGCATCACTGGGTGGCCCAAAAACCAAAAAAAAAATAAATAAATAAATAAATAAATAAATTATTCTGCTCCAAGTGAAGTCCAAGAGAACAGTATCATGGGGAGAGGGGCTAGAGTGATAGTATAGCAAGTAGGGTGCTTGCATTGTGTGTAGAAAACCTGGGTTTAATCCTAAGTATCCCATTTGGTTTTCCAAGTTATGCCAAGAGTAATTCCTAAATGCAGATCTAGGAATAACCTCTGAGCATCACTGGGTGTGCCCTCACCCCACTGAAAAAGAGAACAGTTCCACACTTTTTAATGAGGTCACCAGCTTAAAGAAAAAAACTCTATTAAAGAAAACTATGCATGCACATCATATTGGGTATATTTGAAGTATTTAGCAATACTATATTGTATATTCAAAAGTCACTGGGAGTTTTTAAAAATTCTTATTGCAAGAAAAAATTGAATCTATGTGAGGTGATGAATGTCAACTAGATTTACTGTGACCTTTTTACAACATAAAAGTGTATTTAAAAGTATGTTATGTATCTTTAACACAATGTTATAAATCTTGATAGAGGAAAATATTTCTTTGTAAGTAAGAATAGAAACATTGGTTTGCATATAGTTTAATCAGTGTCTATATTGACTACATTATGATCTCCACCACAATGCCATAGTGGATTTTTTTTTTTTGGTCTTTCGGGACACACCCATTTGATGCTCAGGGGTTACTCCTGGCTAAGCGCTCAGAAATTGCCCCTGACTTGGGGAGGGGACCATATGGAACGCCAGGGGATCGAACTGTGGTCCTTCTTTGGCTAGCGCTTGCAAGGCAGACACCTTACCTCTAGCGCCACCTCACCGGCCCCAGTCATAGTGGTTTTTATTCACACCGGTACAACTGAGTCCCTTTATCCAATTTTCCCACCCTCATCACCTCTCCCACCTTCCCCACCTTCAGAAAACTTAGTTTTCACCCACCACCAATGAATGACCCTCAATAGCTGCTTACCCACAACTCCATTCCTCTCTGATAACCACCATTCTGTTGTCAGAATTTAAATTTTTTCCTTATTTTTTGTTTCCTTATTTAGACATGAGTGATGTTTAGATTCATCTTCCATTTTCTATCATGTACCCCTGTGCAAACATTCTCCTTTGTTTATAATTAATTGTTCTGCAGACTATAGCATGCACTGCAGAGGCAGAGGGGGCCACTAGAGGCAGCATCAGACAAGGAGAGATCAGTCCTTATAGAAGTGGCCAATTTAGAAAGCAGCTTGCCTGGTAGGTTACATAGAGCCCAGGCATGCCAGGAAATAAACCCACCATGGTTGACATAAGAATGTGACTGGTTCTCAAACCCTCCAAGTTACCCATAAGCATACTGCACTTCAGTGAATGAATGGTGCTGTAACCCCATCTTGGGGTTCACGATTTGGCAGGTCTGGTAGAAAAAGATGGAGGATATCTGAGAATTTCTTGTTTTGTGTTTCTTTGGGAACTACACCGACTGTGCTCAGCGCTAACTCCTGGCTCTGTTTTTAAGGATCACTTCTGGCTCAAGGGGCTCAAGAGACCATCTAAGGGGGCTGGGTATCCAATCGGGTCTAGAGTGTGGAAGGCAAGAACTATTTCTCTGGCCCCAAGTTTTCCAGGAGAATGTCTATTGACTTCCCAGTGACATGAGGTTGTTGGTTGCGAATCACACTTTGAGACTCACAGAGTCATGGTACAGAATACAGGTGGAGACCTTTGTTAATCACATGGTAACAAACTCTTTTTGGTTTTAGGATGCAGATAAGTTCTTTGTTGTTTTTGTTTGTTTGTTTGTTTGTTTGATTGTTTGTTTGGGGGCCACACCCAACAGCACTTAGGGTTACTCCTGGCTCTGCACTTAAAAATTGCTTCCGGCAGGGTCGGGGACCATAAGGGATTCTGGGACAATCCTTAATGACCTGAGCCTGGGTCATACGGGTGCAAGGCAAGCACTCTACCCACTGTACTTTCTCTCAGGCCCATCAGATAAATTCTCTGAGCTGGAGAATAGCTCCAGAAAGCTGTGGTTTGCATGTGGGAAATGCAGATTTGATCCTGAGCACTGCAGAGAACAACTATTACTAAAATAGGAGTAGTCCCTGAACACTACCAGGTGTGCCCCCTGCAAAAAATTTTTTTTCTCCCAGATATCGATTAATTTTCAAATAATAGGGGGAAGCATTTTTCAGAAAGGAAAATTCTTTTTGGCAGTTTGAAACGTTACATTTTTTCCTTTGTTTTTTGAGCCACACGTGACTGTGTTTTAGACTTACGCCTGCTCAGAGATGATTCCAGGTAGTGCTCTAGGGAACAAATGTAGTGCTAGGGATTAAACCTAGTCTGCTGTGTGCAAAGTCAGTGACTTATCTCCACCCTCCAGCTTCTGAAAATTCATTTGAAGTCCATTGTAATTCTTGTAATTATAAGTCAATTGAAAATCAGTGTGCTATTTGGGGTCCCTGGAACATAGCATTGTGGTAAAAAACCAAAAAAGATATATCCATCTAGTGCTGGATAAATGATTATATCTATAAACCTACCTTTCCATTTAGCTTTATCTGAATTCAATATTTCGGATGATACAGAGCTCAGGTCTGAATTAGAATGTTTTGTTTGTTTGTTTGTTTTGGGTGGGCCATACCTGGTGACACTCTGGGGTTACTCCTGGCTATGCACTCAGGAATTGCTCCTGGCTTGGGAAACCATTATGGGATGCCAGGGGATTGAACCAAGGTCCCTCCTAGGTTAGCAGCAGGCAAGGCAAAAGCCCTACTGTTGCGCCATTGCTCCAGCCCCTAAAGTGTTTTTGATAAATAAATAAATAATAATTGCCACTCTGTACAGAGATCTAAGTGAGAGTTGCTGAGCCTCACAGTACTTAGGGGTCCAGAGGCCACTAATGGTGACATTTGGTCTACTCAGAATGCTGGTTCAATGATGAAGTCCACTCCTATGCTACATGTAGTGAATGCTGGGCAAGATGGAACCATGTGGTACCAGAGAGCAAACCCATGCCAAACCCTCAGCCTTATTAGAGAGTTTTTTTTAAGCTTTTTATTATGAAAAATCGTAAACAATCACAAAGGCATATAGACCAGTATAGTGAAGGGAGTTGTTTTGTTTTTATTTTAATTAATTAATTTGGTGGGGTTGGGCCACATCTAACTCAGAGCTTATTCTTGGCTCTTTTCTCAGGGATCACTCCTGATGGTACTTGGAATACAATATGGGGTTCAGGAGACTGAATCAAATTTGGACACTTGCAAGGCAAATGTACTATTCTTGTACTATTCCTTTGGTTCAAAGAGGTAGTTGATTTTAAGGAACTTAGGTTATATTGTACTTAAGGAGTAAAATGATGAAATAAAAGTCTTTGAACTTCATGACTTCAGTAATGAAATAATAACTTGTTTAAGCTGTTGAAGGACTCTATGCTGAGTACCTAACACAAACGCAATAACCATAGTTCAACTCCTGGCACTATGTGGTCCCTCTGAGCATCCCCAGATTATAACTTTGGAGGCCCCCAGAATCACTGGGGTGGCCAGAGTATCCTTGGTATGTATCCCTGAGCAACAACATTTCCTCAAGCCTTGCATTGAACTTCAGGCCTAGTTGTCTGAGACTTGCACTGTGGTATCAGTACTTGTTAAGCACCACTTGCGGGTCCCCCCCAAATTTCCACTATGCTACATAGGTATGTTTGTACAGGAATGCACAGAGTATGTATAGATGGATATATGTGCTTGGTATCAACCCAGTTCCAGGCATCCACTGGGAATCATGGAAGGAGAGGACAGGGTGGAAGATTAGATAGAAAGTCTGGTACCCGGGGGCAGGGTGGTGGCGCTGGAGGTAAGGTGCCTGCCTTTCCTGCGCTAACCTAGGACGGACCACGGCTCCATCCTCCGGTTCCCCATATGGTCCCCCGTGCCTGCCAGGAGCGATTTCTGAGCGAATAGCCAGGAGTAACCACTGAGTGTCACCGGGTGTGGCCCCCCCCAAAAAAAAGAGAAAGTCTGGTACCCTGGGACACAAGTGTTGCGGCTGCTTTAGGACTAGAATGTCTCCCATTTATCAGTGGGGGAATCTTTCTAAGACCCCCCCGGTGGCTGCCTGGAATTAGACCTTATACCAAACTAGCAAATTTGTTTCCTATATAAACTTTCAACTGCTGAATATGTTCTATGTGCTCCCCAAATATTAGGCAATTCAATGTATTCTTTGCTTTAATAATAAACAGAGATACATGAACTTACAGTCACCTGTGAACCAAGAGGGATAAAAGAATAAAGGGGAAAATGAAAGAGAAAAAAGCACTCGGATATGTATAGCTTTGGTAATTCAAATTAAATTAGAATTATTCATCTACCCATTGACCAATTGTTTCCTTTTTCTTTTCTTTCTTCCTTTTTTTTAAAGAAATAATCACAAAAAGAAAAATGTTCATTAAAATAGAAATGCCTAAGTGATTATGAAGAAGGAGCCCAAGTTTGATGTTGCTTTGTTTCTAATAGAATGAAGGGGGGAAATAATTCTAAAGCCAAAAGGTTATAATTTAACCCAATTTATTGTTCTTCTTTGATTAAAGCATTTTTTAAAATAACAGATAGGAAGTTGAGATCTGTAGCAAGATAAAGATGGCTAGCATAGATCAAAAGGAATTGTACATATGTCATTTAGATTAAGTGACAGGATGTGGGGAAATGGTGGGTCCCATATCCAGTTACTTTACTTTATACACAACTAAATTTTTTTTAAATGAAGGTACTCTAATAAGCTGGCTGCACATAGATGGAAACAGGTAAATTAATAGATGACAATCCATAACGGTAAGAGTGTTTGTTCTGATATGGATCTAAGACCACATTTCTCCTAATTATCAATACCACTGTGATTTTTTATAATGTCTATTTTGCCCTGCACTGCACAGTAAATTATCTTTAAAACTTTTATTATGTTATATGTACTCTATGCATACTACATATATAAACTTAGTTATTGAGTATGGGCAGATAATTTCACAAGCCTATTAGAAGGGAAAATATTTAAAATTTCCTTCCTCATCATCTAATTTGATCTCAGATATATAGGGTGGCATGGAATGTAGAATAATATCACTACTGGGGCCAGAGAGATAGCACAGCGATAAGGCACTTGCAGAAGGACGGTATTTCGAATCCCGGCATCCCATATGGTCTCCGTGACTGCCAGGAGTGATTTCTGAGCATAGAGCCAGGAGTAACCCCTGAGCACTGCCGGGTGTGACCCCCCAAAAAATAATAATAATAATATCACTACCAGTAGATCCTCATCCACACTTCCAATGGTGCTTTGAGGTAAAGTGAGATTAGGGAGACGATAGATAGAATGAGAAAGAGAAAAGGTTTTTGATGAAAAAAAAAAAAAAAGTAAAATTTTTATGATTGTTGCCTTTCTGGAAAGATATGTTGAACTAGAAGACCTTTGCTAAAGACCACAGTTAATGCCACACGTCACTTTGGGATACCTTTCACATGTTGATATTTACAGTTAAGTCTTGACTGATGCCAGTCTATAAAACAGGAAATTAAAAATATACACTAGGGAAGCTCTCTGCATTTATCATTAGGTGGCAATCTCACTTAAAATAGTCACCAAAATCAAAATGGCTAGAGCTGGGAAGACCTTTGCATTTACATCCACCAGGCCTATCTGTTTCCAGTGAAATAAAAATTAAATCAGATCACCTTTCAGTTAAAACGAGTCCACCCCTTGAGAATCTAAGGACTAGGTAAAGGACAGAACTACATATCTTAGGGAAATGAAATGTAAGGGGAGGAGTCTAAAGATTTAGTACTCAAGGCCAATAATGCTTTAAATTCCCTTATTCAAATCCCATCACCAGTAGATCTTACCTTTATTTCACTTGGAATATATGTAAAATTTTGCATCCATCTTTTTTGTTGTTCTGTTTTTTTTTTGGGGGGGGCACACCCGGTGACACTCAGAAGTCACTCCTGGTTATGTACTCATAAATCGCCCATGGTTTGGGGGACCATATGGGATGCTGGGGATCAAACCAAGGTTCTTCCTGGGTCAACCTCCTGCAAAGCAAATGAATACCCTGCTGCTGTGCTACTGCTCCGGTCCCGGCATCCATCTTTTTTGTTTGTTTTTTTGTTTGTTTTCAAAACATTATTTATCTTAATTTCTGGGCTTTTGTGCATCCCTTAATCCTGCATGCTGAGGCAGTGTTTCACTGTTCTCACAGTAGCTCTGGGCCTGCAACCCATTTCAATATTTATAGAATGTCAGATTCCAAAAGCTCTTTTTATATTTACTCAAGTTTCTCAACTTCAGCACTACTGACATTATGAAGCTAGAGATCTCTTTCTTTTGGGGATGTCCTGGGTATAGTATGATGTTCACAGCATCCCTTACCCTTCTGCATTGTGTCATACCCTCCCTCTGCCATTACTAGGTCAGTTCTGGTTTGAGTCACTGATCTAACCTAAGTTCATCACATTACAAACTACTTCATTTCTCTCCATGGCACCCTCACCAAAGATAGAAAACAGCTTTTTGACATCTTCTAAAAAAATCCCCCCAAATTATTTACTTTGTAGTGTTTGTTTACTTTATAATCTGATTAGTGTGATGATTATCATGTTAGCAAGTCTAGACTTAGGGAGGTCAAACCCCTGGCATCTTAAGGTTTATTCTTACCTAGTATCTGACATCTCCATTGATTACTTGACTAAGCAAAAGGAGCAAATTTTTCCAGGCTTTCAGATATGACTTGTAATTATAATTCCTTTGTCAAAGTATAAGTTCAACTACTTCATTGCAATAGACCACAGAAATTAATTACTCCCCCACCACCGGTCCCAATTACATTTCAAGTGCTTCAAAGTAAATTTCATTTTGGAATTTATCAATATCTCTATGTCAACTACCATATCTTCTTCCATCTCAGAGACTTACAATTCTAATGAGTTTGATTATATTAAATAATTCAACAATTTAACTTTCTCTGTGATCTTAGTATTTAAATACCACAGTTTAGGAAAGTTATTTTGCCTATGAAAAGCAGGAAAGATATTTAGTAACATGCTTTTCTTTCATATTACTCAAAGGTCAACTTCATCAAGAAAATATTAAAGCTCAAAGGCAGACTTGGAAATAAAATTATACTTAGAAGGTAAAAATCAATTTGGGGGTACTAAAATTATTAGCACATATTGAAAAATCTATAAATCATTCAGAAAATATGGCATTACAAAGTTATAAATAGAGAGTGGAAACAGAAATTGTGCCTGTTTCATATGTCCTGAAGAGAGATAACTCAAAAGGCTGGAACTCATGCTTTGCATGCAGAAGGCCTGGGTTTGATCCCCAGCGATGCATGGTTCTCTAAGAACTGCCAGGAGTGAGCCCCATACATTGAGTTGGGCGTAGTTCCTAAGCATTGCAGGACATTGTCCAAAAACAAACTAACAAAATTCCCAACAATACACAATCTACTACCTTTTTTCAACATTTGCATAAAATTTCACATACAGGAGCCAACAGTTTGGTAAACAGACTGGGTGTATGCAACTTGACTCAGCTCATCACCATGGCTCATACCTCCCTAGCGAGGGAAGAACCACCACTAAACAATGATCATAGGCAACTCATCAGTCACAAACACAGACGTACTATGTCTTTCTTACTGAGAGAGATGAAGTCAGACTTACTGAGCTGAGAGAGGAGCTTTCCTGCTTTCTCTATCAAGTACCACCGAATTCTCTCATCTCTGCATATTTCTTTTTTTGTTGTTGTGTTTTTTTTTTCGGGCCACACCCGTTTGATGCTCAGGGGTTACTCCTGGCTAAGCGCTCAGAAATTGCCCCCTGGCTTGGGGGAATCATATGGGACGCCGGGGGATCGAACCGCGGTCCTTCCTTGGCTAGCGCTTCCTTGGCTATAGCGCCACCTCACCGGCCCCCATCTCTGCATATTTCTGTTGCCAGTTCTCAGTCCAAAGCCTAGTGAAATCAAGCCCAGGTCAAGGGCCTTCATCCTTGCTGCAAAGATGTCTGGGATATGTTTGAGCTTCACAGCTCCTAAAGTAGAAGGCCTGCTACAGGAGACTTAGCTCAATAGACTGGAGTGCATACCTGGGAAATGTAAGGCCTAATTGCTGACACAGTATGGACCCTGAAGCATTACCAGGAATGACTCCTGAGCACTGAGTCAAAAGTAAACTCTGGCACGCCGCCAGGTGAGCTTCTCAATACATAAACGGATAAATGAAGAAATAAATAAAGGGTAGGCAGCTAAGAAAGTGATCACTGGTCATTACAGAACAGTGATTAAGGGAGGTAGTTAATAATGACACATGAAGTGTTGACTGTGGAGTCAGACTGTCTAGATTTGAATTTATGCTCTGTAGCTTTGTGACCTTGGGAAAAGTACTTAAATCTTTAATCTTTTCTATTGCCTTCCTCTAAAATAAATCCATTACCATTTCTCACCTTAGTAGTCCTTGTGAAGATTAACAAAAATATCTGAGAAAAATTGTTAGTACAATACATGGTAGCAGCTAGTTTTTTATCTCTTATTTAATACCTACATACAAATATATGCACATAGACAGTGGAGGGAGTCACACCTGGGGGAGCTTAAGTTGCTCTTCTAGCCCTGTGTTCAGGGGTCACTTTTGGGAACACTCAGGGACCATATGCAGTTCTGAGGATCAAACCAGGATCAGCAACACACAGAACAAGCACCTTAACACCTGTGTTCACTCTCCAGCCCACACTAGTTATTTTGGTGACTTTGTGTAACAGAATTAATAACAAAAATAGTACTTCTCTACGCAACTTCTTGTCCCCTTTAAACAAACACTGTCATAGTACTTAACTTTTTTTTTAGATTTTTCAGATAGTTTAAACCAGGACAAAGTTCAGTTTTACTTTCATTTCCCTCCCC